>CM075812.1:51331057-51383517 GCA_037975025.1 Excoecaria agallocha
GTTTACCACCTATAATTGCCGCATAGGTTGTAGAGTCAAAACTGAATTATATTATGAGATATGTCATTAACTTAGGGTGCGTTGGGAGAGAATCTTGGTTTTGATTTTTGATTTTTAAAAAAGAAATAAAATTAAAATATGTTTGATAGATTTATTTTTATATTAATTTTTATAAAAATTTAAAGAAATAATTTTCACAATAAAAATAAAAATTAAAAATCTTTCAAATATAATTTTTAGAATTTTATTTTTATTATCAATTTAATTATTTTATCCTTATTATCATTACTGGTATCACCACATACACTGCCATCGCTGTCACCACCACCAGACAGCCACCACTACCACCGTCACTTTTATCACTATTACCTCTATCGCTGTCACCACTGAAATCGTTATCATAATATATATATATATATATATATATATATATATATATATATATATATATATAATTAAAAAATATATATGAATAATTAAAAAAAGTATGATACATTTTTTAAAAATATAAAATAATTTTTTAAAAAATAAATAATAAAAACTAAAAGTAATTTTTAAATTTTGAAAAAATAAAAATTAAAAACCTACAACTTTACAAACCAACTCTTAAAGTTTATAAGATAGTTGTTTTAAATTTATGTTGCTTTTTTGCATTTCAAGGTTTTTTAAGCCTAAATTTTAAGTTTTTATGGAAAATCAGCCTTGATTGAAAGTAAATTTTAATTACAATACCATCTTTTTTTAAGTAAATAGAAAATGGCATCTTAATTTCAAAAAGAGTTATATATATATATATATATATATATATATATATATATATATATATATATATATATATATATATATATATATATATATATATATATATATATATATATATATATATATATATATATATATATATATATATATATATATATATATATATATATATATATATATTGTAACACACTTATCCTTCCTAACACTGTACCGGTGTACCAGAGACCGAAAAAAGATTTTTTTTTTCAACTTAACCTTCATATTACTATATTACATTAGCATGCTTCAGCTTATATAAAATAAATCGTCGACGACCTATAACTGTTCCAAATCACTATGCATTTAATGAAATTTTTACAATATAACGGCTGTATATAGTACTAGCCCCCTGAAAAGCAAACAAACCACACAGTCTCTCAGAGGCACAACAATCAATCAATAATAATTATTATATTAATTCACTGACATTCATTCCATTTCATTCATAATCCAAATCCAGCTTATTAAAATAACTTCCGTTTATATTACATGATCAAAAGTAAAGTTTGTACTTATATATACATGCTAAAACTTATACAACTAGAGCATTCTAAAAGAAATTCTGTAATCTGAATTCTTGCTCCCGCTCCTATTTACCTGCGCGCAGTAAAACTACACGCTGAGCACTCAATATGCTCAGTGGTGACTAATAATCGATACATTTCCTAACATTTCCATTATTATTCTTAAGTATTAACATATATATATATATATATATATAAACATAATTATAAAATTAATTATTATCACATTCAAAACAATAACTTAACATTTTCTATAAGATTATTCTTTTTTAGTCACATAATTATAATTTTGCCATTACAAGCTCAATTATAATCTTTAAACTGATAAATGAAGCAATTTACGTCTCTTTACGCTTAATTAGTCATTTATAAGCGAAATTATATTTTAGTCTTTGTTGTCAATAAAATTCACTTTTTAAATAATTTAACTATTATCTGACTGTTTTATCCTTATTTAATCAATTCTCACTTAATTTACTAACTTTTTACACTTTTTGAAAAATTATCATTTTGCCCTTAAACTTTCTTTTTCTTTCATTATGGTCCTTTTTCACTTTCTTTTCTTACTTTTCATTGTCTTTTCATTTCTTTCTCAATTTATTACCATTATGCCTCTAGTACCGACCCAGCAGAAAATCTCAGACCGAATACACGAAACATGGACCCCACGAGCCCCACTAAAAAGAGAAATGATTCTCAAGGAACCATTCTCAAAATGCTGCACTTTTTACTTTCACTTTACACTTAAGCTATGGATATCAAAGATCCTACCCATAGCAAAGCAAGTCGCCATGGCCTGCACCGCGATAAAAGGTATTCCTATGGCTAGCCAACTATATTCAGAACTAGTTTTTACTGACAGACTAATTCTAAGGGCACAGTAATAATTACTTTATTATTTCTTTTCAAGTCCGAAAAATTCAATAATTGACATTTTATTTCTTTTCGTTGACATTAATTTAATTTCATATAAATTCACCATTTTCCACATTTTTATGCAATTGTTAACTAATAATTCAATTATTTTCAACATACATATTAACATTAAATTCTAAATAAAATCACAATAATTTCAATAAATGCCAATAAAATTTATTTAAGCATTATTTATTATTTACTATAATTTTTCACTAAAATAATCAATTATTTCACCATATTTCACAACTTTCACTATAAACATATTTGTTACATAAGCTTTAAAATTCCAAAATAAATTTCAATAATTCAATAAAAATTCATGGACACTACACATTAATTCTATAATTAGTTTAGGCTAATATATATTATTTTCATGCAATAATTCATCATTTTACCCTAGGAGAGAATTTGGCCACTTAAAGAATCTAACTTTAAAATTTTGTTTTCTTCCATTTAAGCCTTCATTTCATCTTCTTTCATGCTTAATTTCATTTACCCTAACATAATTTCATCAATTAACAACTTTACATATTTTTACCCTAATTACATAATTGAGAAAAATTCATAAACTTAGAAAATGTAAAGATTAATTAGTCACTTATAATTTTATCTTGAATTAGGGAGTCTAAGGTTCTTTTTTCTTGCCTTTATCCTGGGAAAAACTCCCTCTTTCTTCACCATCTACAAAGGGCAGCCCATTCAAGCTTAGTTTTCTTCAATTTCTTGTTCTCAAATGCAAAAACCAAGCTCATAATAAAATTCTACACCTCAAAATCTATGGAAAACCATTAAATAATCAATTTAAAACACTAAAATTCTCAAACTCCAACTTACCCCTTTTTCTTTCTTTCCGTGATTTCTTCAGTTTCTTTACCCAAATAAAACAAGTGAATCTATTTTAGTGATCTAGAGGGATGAAACTACAACTCTTAAGTTGAAATTTAGGAGAGATCTTGAGTAGTTATGAAGCAAGAGAGAGAGAGAGAAAGATGAAAGGTGTTTCGACCAAGGAGAGGAAGGAAGGAGATGAGCTTAAATCTGGAGTTTTCTCCAGATTTCTGGCCCTTAAATACCTCTCCAATGGGCCCAAAATTTGGCCAAAATGATGGCCTTTTCCTAATTAACTATAAAGGCCCAATTTAGGCTCCTAAAAGTCCAATCCAATTTCTCTCTCTTATAGCCATCAAATCACTCCAAAAATAATTTCATCACTTTTATCACATCAAAAATAGCTAGCACACAAATTTTTGGCTCAATCGGAGTCCGTTATCGGTCCGATTCAAACTTATTGGTCCGATTTGATAATTCCGGTGTCACCGAAAAATTTCATTCTCATACTAAAATATTCTACACAAAAATTTATGTAGGCTTGAAAAATCTGAAAATATTTGGAGTTCATTTACTATTTTTAATTATTTACGCAAAATCAAATCACATTCTCTAACAGGAAAATTGACTCACTAACTTTTTCGTATTTTTGACCTTTGGAGGCCTATTTGACCTCAATTTCACTTCAAATTTCAACTCCGGACTCACCATGACCAATACTTTTCGATGGTCCAATAAAATATTTTTGACTTTCGGGTGTCCTTTCGGGCTCGAAAAATACTATTCACCATCGGAAAGTACTGTTCATGACTGACCCGATGTTGAGGCCATTATATATATATATATATATATATATATATATATATATATATATATATATATATAATCTTAAGAATAAAAAATCCCCACATGATGTTTTTGATTATTTTCGCATATTCATATTATATTATTATGTTTTTTATTTAGATGCACATTTTAAAGGGACTTTTTTTTATGAATATGCTTTTGGAAAAAATAGGATTTTTGGGGTACTGCTTTCAAAAAATAATTGGGAATCTAGTGTGGGTGGCCTCATTTTCGCAGCCAGGCTTTGCGAAAATGGCAGTTAGCTTTCACCTGATCAATGTAGAATTCACGAAGGCCGATGCATAATGCACAAGGGCAAGGTATCCAGAGGACTTCATTCTTGTAGAAGACCCTTGGGAAAATGAATTCCATTTCTGCAGCAGTCTCTTGCAAAAATGAAGTCTTCCTGCCATCCCCGTACAAACAGTCACGTGTGAATATGAGCAAGGCAGAGTGAACAGTAAATGATTCAATATATATAGGCAACAAAGACGTTCATCCTCATTTTTTTTTCCTTTCATCCATTCTTTTGGACCGTAAAAACACCCTTTGCTGCCTTTCATTTGAAGAGTGAAGAGTGGTGAATGTTGTTTAAAGGTTGACAACTTTCTTCATCAATATAACACGGTATCTTTATTTTTATCAAAATGTATGTTTTATAAATTTATTTAGAAGTTTAATATAATAATTTGTAAATTTAATTTATTTTTTTAGTTAGTTTGTTGAGTTGAAACAAAATGAGGTCTACTTTGTTGAGTTGAAACAAAATGAGGTGTATTGTTAATTTTAATTTTTGTATTTTTAATGTAAATATAGAAATTTTATTATTGATATTAAATTAAATATAATTTATAAAAAATAATATAGAATATTTATATTTATATGTCTGTTAATTGATATAATATGATGTGTTGATAGATTTAATTTATTTTGTAGTTTGGTGACTTGAAAAATAATAAGGTATATTGTTAGTTTTAATTTTTGTACTTTTTTTAATCTAATTTTAGAAATTTTATATGAAATATATATATATATATATATATATATATACACACACACACGCGTGTGTTGGTGTAATTTGATTTATTAATTTATATAACTTGTTTTGTAGTTTGGTGACTAGAAAAAAATTAAGGTATGTTGTTAATTGTTATTATTAATTTTTTTATGTAAATATAGATATTTTATTATTGATATAAAATGTTAGTTGTAAAGAATAATATGAAATACATATATATTTATATACATGTGTGTTGGTGTAATTTGATTTATTGATTAACATGTTTTGTAGTTTGGTGACTAAAATAAATTAAGATATGTTGTTAATTGTTATTATTATTTTTTTATGTAAACATAGACATTTTATTATTGATATAAAATGTTAGTTATAAAAAATAATATGAAATATATATATACTTATTTACGTGTTTGTTGGTGTAATTTTATGTATTGATTAATATAACTTGTTTTGTAGTTTGGTGACTATAACAATATTACGGTATGTTGTTAATTGTAAATATTTTTTTTATATATAAACTTAGAAATTTTGTTATTGATGTAAAATATTTATAGAATAATATGAATAATATATATAGATATAGTTAATTTTGCAAAGTGAAAATTGCATGTAATTTGTTATAACTAATTTAATTGATATATGATTAAAATAGTTTATTTTGTTTATATTGTTAGATTATTTATTTGTTTGTTACAATTTTTCGATTAAAATTTATTTAATTAGAATTGGCAAAATAACACAAGCTTTTTTTCCTTTTCTTTCGGGAAATAATGAAACGCGTTGAATAAATTTTCACCCGAAACAAACTATATATATAGCATTTGCAATAAGAATTAGATGTGCACTTGAAACTTCAAATTGTGCTGCGAGAGAGTTAAAAAAAAAATAGGCAAGCTTTAAGAGTTATTATGAGGAGAATGAAAATATTGTGTTATAAATTTTAGTGTGTTATTATAGAGAAGTTTATGGTCATTTTTTCGGTTCTATTATAGTGATTTGGTAAGAAATTGTATTTAAAATTTTTTAATTTGACGTATTTAATTCTACATTATATTGTATTAGGGAAATTTTAATTTTTATTTGATTTGAAAAATTACAGGTATCAATTAAGGTATAAAGTGAGCAAATTAAAAAAAGTTACAACTGTCATAATCTTAGAAGTAAGTATTATTTTACTAACAGTCTATTTATTTATTTGTAAATCCGTATAAGAAAATTTTAAATCGAAATATTATGTTATTATATCGTAATTTTTTAAAATTTTGATAAAATGGTATGAATAAATTTAACATTAGAAAATAATGATTAAAAAAAGAATAAATTTTAATTTATAATATAATTTTTTTTATTAATTTTATACAATAAATGGTGCACACCTACTTAGCTTCAAGAGCCATGATGGGTAGAATTGCAAAGGAAATTATCACCCAAAAATGGAATGATTTGTCCAATTACTGAATTGAACAATATTCGATTATATTATTATAATAAATAACAAATTACAAGATATTATAATAAGAAGATATCCTATGACAGAAGCAAAGATGGTGGATGCATTTTGCAGGATAATACCAATATTTTATTAGAAGTCCATAATAAAAATTTGAAATAACAATCGTGTAACAAAATATAGGGAATGTGTTATGATATTAGCAAAAAATGTATTAAAAATTGCTGGAGAAAATCTGTTAAAAATTAGAGATACAATTCCTATTGAAAAAAAAATTATTGTAAGTAATACAATTATAATAAATGGCCTAAATATTATGTTTATTAGAATAGAAGTTCAAAATTTTGAGCTTGTATCAATGAAAATGTAAGCATATTTTGTACTAATATTGTATAATAATATTATGTAATTTAAGCATTTGCGATAAATAATGTGTAATGATATTTTGTAATTTAAGTTTGTGTAATAATAATGTATAAAAACTAATCAAAAATTTTTATTATATAATTAGTAAAATCAATTATTATCCTAATACATGTGATTTATATAAAAAGCGGCAATTATTATCTTTTTTTGTTATTATTAACTGTTTTAGTATTTATCATTTTTAAATTTTTTTTTTTATTTTTGTTGGAGTTATTTTATACTTCAAATGAGATAAATTTTTATTTAGATCTCAACTATATGTTGCTTTGTTTTATGAGTACAACATAAAAATATGGATAAATATTAATTAAAAATTATATAATTGTATAATAACTTGCATATAAGCACAAGATGTCATCCTATATCGACTTTTACTTGCACAAGGGAGGAGAAATAAGTTATGGGATTGTTAGTTTTTAATATAACATATCGGGTCCTAATGTCGGTATGAAGAGACTCAAACTTAAAAGTAAGCCAACTATTGCTAAATTAATACATAAAATTCACGTTAAGTTGAATTTAAGTATTAAGGATATGATTTCAACAATTATATACAAAAGTTCATTGTACAACCGAGGATCGTTATGTTGGACGTCGGTGGATTTGAAAGATGATAGTGACATAGATATGATATATGAAAAATTAAGAGAATATGATGATTATACCTTGGTTAAATTAATAATTATAGTGGCTGAAGGGGGGTTGGGAGCTAATATGCCTATAATATATGAAACCAGTGATCAGGGTAAAAATGATACAATGCACATGGAAAATATTGAGGCAACTCAATAATTTTTTGTAAATAAGGTTGGTCCAAGTCAGCCCCGGCATTCCGTCAGTGGGCAAGATATTGAATTTTTATCGCAATCAAATTTTTGTAAGTTTGCTGGAGATAAAATACAAAATGTTGATCAAAGCCTACAATGTCGATCAATGTGCCACGGCGGAGATGTCGGTCTTAGTTAGCTTAGCCAGTTTATAAGTTGACGCGATGGTGAATTGCTTGTAACAGAGGGCAATGTCAGCTCTGGACACGACTTTCTACGTTGATCAGTTAGCCATGTGTCTGATGCATCTATGAGATAGCTTAGACATTCAGTTAGCCATATGCATGATGCTTCAACGAGTCAGCCTAGACGGTCTGTTAGCTAGGTGCCTGATGCTTCTATGAGTCAATCTAGACAATCGGTAAGCCATATACTTGATCATTGTATTGGTCAGCTTAGCCATTCATTAAGTCAAAGAGTTTGTGATTTTTTTAGTAAGTCCATATTTGGTAATAGATCAAGCAGTCGTCGAGATGATAGGATTTTTGTACAACGAATTGGTGTTAATGCAAGTCAACCCAGTTAGGCAAGACAATTTCCAAGTTGACAGGATGGCAATTTACTCGGCAATACCCTATCTGCCAATAGTCCAAACATATTTGAGAATAAGAGTCCTTTAGTAGATATTGGAGCAAATGTTATAATGAACCTACAATAGATGTGGGAGATATGGATCATTTTGATGATGGGGCGGTCAACAATAATTACCTTTCACCTAATGACAATGTTGAGGCTAACACTGCAAATTTGATTATGGATAGTGATGACTCCGAATTTGGTGACAGTAGTGAGTCTAAGGATATGCAATACATCAGTCCTTTAGCATTAGTCCATGTCAGTGGGGAGTCAAATGAGGCAATCTTTAACTTTTCATCAGAACACTATACAATTATTGACTTTAATGCATCACCCCTTCGTACGGCTGCCAATCAATCTAAATAAAAGTAGAAATATGGTGACAAATGTAGTAACAATGTTTATATTTTTCAAAATGCAAAAGAATTAATAATTACCTCATCATCACGCAGAGTGTCTAAAATAACTGGGTACGTATATACATCTCTGCTACTATTATTGTTCAAATTTATAGGAGATCCCCACCTATTACAAATTAATTCACCGTGTCAATAAATATCTCAATATCATTTATAAACAAAAATACCTATGTATAATCATAAATAAATAAATAAATACATATATCCATATGGCATAGTTTGGTCGAGCACACATCCATGTATAAAAGAAAGTGAGAATAGAGGAAGCCTTTCCTATGCCCACATTTGTAATAACAGTAGATAACCACCAACCTCATGAGCACTTAGATGTGTAGCACGATAAAGCTCCTTATATAGCCAAGCTAAGCATGCCGACCCCCAATTGTAACTCCCAACTTCTTCTAAATTCTCTAGAAGGGGAAGCCACATCAAATGGATATAATTATTTGCTTGTGATGGACACAACAATCCACCAATACAATGCAATATCCATACATGGGTGAAACATTGTATTTGGTACTCAGTAGCATCGACTTCCAAAGAATAAAAAGTGTTTGATAACCATGTCATTTTAATTGAATGTCCTTTAAGCACATTTTCAATTGGCATTTGTCCTAAAAGTTGATGGCTAAGAATTCTCCAATCATATTGCATAAGACTAGTTATCGTATGCCTTTCGATGGATAAATCGGTTAGTATCTCAATATCTTGCAGCGTGATGGGGATGTGAGCTTAATAGTGCATTATGCTTAGAATCTTGATATACATGTTTAGTTTTGGTTATTTTGTTTAGATTTTGGTATCTTTTATGTTTTGTGTGGTTGTTTTATCATTTTTAGGAGTAATAGAAATTGAGCAAGGAGAAAGAGCAAAAATTTAGCAAAGGATAAGAGTTTCTATATCGAGCGCGACATCTACCACAAGAGCGACAAGGAAAGGAAGCCACATATGAAGAGAAGAAAAAGGAGATTTTAGAGGAGAAATATATGTGTCCTATCGCGAGCGAGACAAATAAGGCTTTTGGGCAGTTACACCTCAAAAGGTGCTTCAAAAGGGATATGACTCTTCACCAAATGATGTGTACCTCTAAAAAGGTACTTAAAGAGTTGTGCTACTCTGGAAGCAGTTTATAAAAGGCATTGAAGATTTGATGAAAAGGGAGGACTAATTAGAAATAGAAAATTATTTTTGTATAGAAAGATAGAAAGATCTAACTTTTGAAATGAAGATAAGAGCAAAGAAGAAGAAGAAATCACTTATGAGTAAATGATTGAGAGATCATCTTTTTATTTATCTTTCAATTGTCTATTCTTCTTTGTAACTATTTGAATGGTGTTTTTTTAGGAACTTAAACAATTATGCTAATCTTTGTTTATTCAGACTAATACAAGTAATTTGTAGTGCAGAATTTGCTAATAGTATTATTTGCATTTAAGTAATTGAATGTTCATTGTAAGTAAGAATATGGTTTGAGAGATATATTGTTATGGAAATCTATTAGAAATTCATTATCAACTCATTACTAGGGAGACAAGAATGATTATGATAATTATTATAGGTTGATATTTATTCTTAAAATATGTGATTATTATAGTCTAATTTTATAATGAGAGTTAAGAGTTAGAAATAATTCTTGCATGTTTTAGGCATTCTATTTCATGTCAAGAGAGAGATTTAGAAATTCATGACAACTTGACTTGTACTGTAATATTGCATTTAAATTGAAAGAAAAATGATCAAGTTTCACATCTAATCCAAATCATAAATTATATTTGTCTTCTTTGTTTATACTTAAAGTAGGGTTAATTAGTAGCTTTAGTTATAATTTACTATTATTAGTTTAGGTTATCAACCTAACTATTCATCAATTGTAAACCAAATAGGAATTAAGACATAGTGAGTAATAACTAATCATTCCTCTCAGGAATGATATCTTAAGTACTACAAGTAAAACCATACACTTGCAAAAAATACATAACAAGTTTTTGGCGTCGTTGCCAGGAAACTGATTTGTGTTTATTACTATTATTATTCCTGATTTGAGATTTTGGATTACAATATTTACTAAATTTTGTTTGTTTGTTTTGTTTTCCATATTTAATTGTTCGAGTTTATGCCTAAGAAAAAAAATATAAGGAAAAACTTAAACCATTAAATCTAGAAATAGAAAGATTTATTTCAAAAAAGAGGAAATCAACCAAAAAGAGACTGATCATGGAAAAAGAAAATCAACCTAGATTGATAGACTTCGCTACACCAGCACTTAATGGGGCTTAACAAGGGGTAGTTTGTCCTGCATTAAATGTTAATCAATTTGAGATTAAACCCTCATAGTTGCAAATGGTACAATATAGTATTCAATTTTATAGATTGTCAAAGCAAATTTTCTTAAGATTTCTAATACCTTTAAGATAAATAGGGTACCTGTTGATGCAATTAAACTTAGGCTTTTCCCTTTTACACTAAAAGATAAAGCTAAAGCTTAGCTTAATTCCCTTACAAAAGTATCTATAATCACATGAGACCAATTAGCACAAGCTTTCCTATCAAAATATTTCCCTTTAGGAAAAACTGCAAAGATAATTAAAGATATTACTACTTTTGTTCAACATGATAATTAATCTTTGTTTGAAGCTTGGTAAAGATTTAAGGAACGTTAGCGAAGTTGTCCACATCACAATCTTTCAAAGGAGTTACTCATGCAAACATTATATAATGGGGTGAGTTATACAACTAGAGGAACAATTGATGTAGCTACAGGGGAATCACTTATGCGAAAGACTACGGATGCTGTTTATGATTTACTTAAGGAGATGGCTATAAATAATTACGTGTGGCCAATTAAGAGGGTAAAGTTATTGACTTCTTCTCCCATTAAAGGTGTTCATTTTATTGAATTTGTTATTATATTATAAGCATAAATGGCAGCATTGACTCATAAGACTTAAGTGTGGGACTGTCTCCACCAAGTTCATGTACTATATGTGGTAAACAATGGCATAATAGTAATGATTGCAGATTGGGATTAGCTAGTATAGAGGAGCAAGTTAGTTTATTTAAGGCCAAGGATGTGGAAACCCTTACTCTAACACCTATAATCCTGGTTGGCATAACCATACAAATTTTTCACAGGGTAATAACCAAAGTAGAGGAGCAGTGGGATTTCAATAGCTACAAGATCATTTTTGAGCATTAGAAGTGAAGATGGATATATTTCTAAAGGGTATCAACTTGAAGATTAATTCTCAAGATGAGAATCAGAAAGAGGCTTGAATTGAAGTTTGATCAAATAGCTAAGAATAAAGCATCTTTCATTGACAATTTAAAAGTTCAGTTGAGGCAACTTGCAAATGCATTGCCTTCAAGAATTGAAGGGTGTCTTCCAAGCAATACGGAGGATAATCCAAGGGAGCAATTGAAGGCAATAACATTAAGATCAGGTAAAAAGTATTTAAATTATTTTGTTTTATCCAATGAGAATGAAGTTTTACAGGAGAAAGATGATAAGGAGGCAGGAAGGCCTTCTATCATGAATGGAACACCACCCATGGGCATGATAGTGGACAATTTGGACAAGGCTACGAGCGCAACACCACTGCGGGTGCTATAAAGGGGGTTTCAAAGGCTAGAGTTTTCTAAGCTCGTCTACCATTTCCACAAAGGCTTAAGTAAAAATATACTGATAAGCAATTCTTAAATTTTCTAGATAAATTGAAAAATTTACATATTAATTTGTCATTTGTTGAAGCCATATCTCAAATTCCTAATTATGTAAAATTTTGGAAATAGTTGATTTCAAAAAAAAGGAGTTGGGATGATATATCCATCGTTTCACTTACAGAGGATTATAGTTGCATAATTACAAATAATTTACCAACAAAATTAAAAGACGCTAGTAGTTTTACTATACCTTGTAAGTTAGGGGATATAGAATTTCCAAGGTGTCTTTGTGATTTAGGAGCTAGCATAAATCTTATGCCATTCTTTATTTTCAAAAAGTTGGGGTTGAAAGATATCAAACCTACTTCTATGGTTTTGCAACTAGTTGATCAATCAATTAAGAAATCACATGGCATAATTGAAGATGTGCTTATTAAGGTAGATAAGTTTATTTTGCCTGCAGATTTTGTAACACTTGATTTTGCATATGATGTAAATTGCCTTTTGATTTTGGGTAGATCATTCATAAATACTGGTAGGGCATTAGTGGATGTTTTAGAAAGGAAGTTAATTTTGAGAGTAGGAGAAGATAGTGTTGAGTATCATATGGATAAAACACTTAAGTATCCTATGGATGAAAATGTGTGCATGAAACTTAATCTTATTGATGCTTGTGTGTTAGAAATTTCAGAGAATGAGGACCAAAAGGAAGCAAGCATTAGAGAGGAGGCTCAAGAAGAGGTGGAACAAATTGATTGTCGACTTGAGATTTTGTATAGAAGTGAAGAACTACTTCTACCATCCATTATACGTTCTCCAGTGGTTGAGTTGAAATAATTACCAAGCTATTTGAGGTATGCATTTCTTGGTTCTAATGACACATTACCAATTATCATTTCTAGCAAACTTTGATGCAAGAAAATTTACTTTTACAAGTTGTTAGGAAAAGAATTAAAAGCATAGGCTGACAAATTTTTGATTTGAGCGAAATTAGCCCTAATGTAGTTATGCATAGAATTCACATAGAAGATGGGTATCAACCTAAGGCAGATATGCAAAGGAGGCTTAACCCAAATATGAAAGAAGTAATAAAATTACTTGATGTTGGCATAATTTATCCAATTTTGAATAGTGCTTGGGTGAGTCTAACTCAATGTGTTTCTAAGAAGTGAGACATGACTATAGTTAAAAATGAGAATGGAGAATTAATTCCTACACGAACCACCACTGGTTGGAGGGTTTGTATTGACTATAAGAAGCTAAATTCAAAAACTAAAAAGGATCATTTTCCTTTACCATTTATAGATCAAATGTTAGAGCACATTGCTAGTCTTATGCAATATGATTGGAGAATTCTCTGCCATCAACTTTTAGGATAAATGCCACCTGAACATGTGCTCAAAAGACATTCAATTAAAATGACATGGTTATCAAGCACTTTTGATTCTTTGGTAGTCGATGCTACTGAGTACCAAATACAATGCTTCACCTATGCATGGATATTGCATTATATCGATGGATTCTTATGTCCATCATAAGAATATAATTATATCCATTTGATGTGGCTTTCCTTTTTGGAGAATTTAGAAGAAGCTGGGAGTTGCAGTTGGGGGTCGGCATGTTTAGCTTGGCTATATATGGAGCTTTATCATGCTACATGTCCAAGTGCTCATAGGGTTGGTGGTTATCTACTGTTATTATAGATGTGGGCATGGGAAAGGCTTCCTCTATTTCGACCTTTTTTTATACATAGATGTGTGCTCGACCAGACTATACCGTATAGATATAGGTATTTATTTATTTATGATTATATATAGGTATTTTTGTTTATAAGTGTTGATATTGAGATATTTATTGACATGATGAATTAATTTGTAATAGGTAGCTGTAAGCATTTGGGTCCTGAAGAGGCCTTTGTCAGGGTTACCTGATGAGAAAAATTGCTCATCTAAAGACAACGAATCGAGGATGACAGACTCTTGGTGGTATTAAAATTATTTTCTCGAAGCCTTTTTAAAATATTACCGAGCTTGGCCCATGCGGTTAGGAGGCTCAAGGCGGCTAAGTGATGAATATACCCTTAGCAAGGAGTTTGAAATTTGAGTTAGAAGCATTTAGAAGCCCTGCACGTGGTGCATTTATGGTCTATACACTCGTATGGTCGAAGAATATTCATCATTTGGTCTTAAAGTAGAAATCTTGCCTTTTTTGGAATGTACAACCTTACACAAAGGAGTGTACAGCCGTACACTCCAAAGAATCTTGCCTTTTCAGGCAAGTTGGCCACCTTTTGGAGTGTACAGCCATACAAACTAATGGCACGGTCGTACACTAAAAAGGTGGTGAGTTTCCTTATGAGGCAAGTGGGTAAGTGAGAGGCACCACTGGAGTGTACAGCCGTGCATACCCATGGCATGATCGTACACTCTGCCTTTATAAGCCTCCTCCGATTTTTTCTCAAGGTTGGCTTCTTTGGTTGGTTGATGGATTTCAATATGATCAAAAACTTAGGAAAGAAGCTTCCAAAAGCTTTCTAAGCTAAAAGTGAACTTTTGGCTCTTGTTTTTAAATCTTTAGTTATTTTTTGAGCATTTCAATACTACAAAGGGTGGTCCACAAATTCGATATTTGATAGTCACTACAAGAAAATCTGAAAATAGCAACGAAAATGATTTCGTTGCTAAATTAGCAACGAAAAACCAATTTCGTTGCTATTTAGCAACGGAAAATAATTTTCGTTGCTAAAATTGGTTAAACTTTGTTGATTTATCAACGAAAAATTTTTGGTTATCTTCCGTTGCTAAAAGTGAAGGGAATTTTTGGCGCCAATATTTAGCAACGAAAATTAGCAACGGAATCACTATTCCATTGCTAATTAAGGCGCCAATAGATGATGGAAAAATTGGAACGAAAAATAGCAACGAAATTTAAATTCCGTTGCTAAATTAATATTATTTCTTAAAATAGAAGTTGAGATGGAATTACACCAAAATTTTCTAATTTAGGGCTTTAAAATTGACTTTTGTCCAATATAAATTCATATAAGTCCATTAATGAATTTTAAATATATAATGATTTGCATTTGCACTAAAAAAATCAAGATAAGACGGATATTAATTTCTTTTTCAATAAAAATTATGCAACTAGCGGAATTAATTCTATTGTCAACTAATTGTGACTAAGGACCTAACTTATTAATTGACCGTTTCTAGTCCACTCCAAGCAGTTGTGATTTTATTTTTTCATGCACCTAATTTAAGTTAAATAAACTGTTCTTTCCAACATTTAAACTATAAAATTGATTTAAAGTATTGAAAGATTTTAATTTCATATTTTTATTTTTTTCTTCTCTTTTATAAAAAAAAATTACATAAAATTTCTTCTCTATTTTAAAAAGAAGAAAATTATCATCTATATATACACACACAAAAATATTAATGCTTCAAGTGTAAATTTGGTAATTTAGTCTCATTCTCCATTCTCCCAATAACATAAAGTAAAAGAATTGGTAAAATGGAAAATAGGTTTACTAGAATTAAATGGAAATTAAATTATCTAATTTTCAAAGTTTTTGAATTGACCAGAAATATTCATTTTACATATTAGTATAGGAAGAGAACAAATTAGCCGAGGAAGCAATTTGGGCTAACAAATTAGCCTTACTTTACCTCAATTATTTTTCATTATTTAATAATAATAATAATTGTGAGAAAAAAACACAATAGAATGATAAATTTCAGTTTTATTAATTTTCGTCTCAAAGGCTTTAAAGGCTTTAACAAATTTCAGTCTTAATATTATTATACTCTATTCATTCACATATTATATCTACAAAAAAAAAGAGAACAGGTGGGAAAGGAGGAAATCGGGAATGGAAGAAGGGAAAAAGATGGAAAGCCACCATCAACTGGTCACCGGTGCAGGCCACCGGAGGGTCCCTCATCGCTGTTCATTTTATTGCTGGCCATCCTTCCATTTTTCGTCGTGCATTTGCCATTAGAACCGCCTTCTTCCTCCTCATTTTTCTCCCTATACCAAACGCTCATCCCTTCTCTCCAGCGACCCACAGTGACAAATGGAAAAACAAAAACCATCGGAGAACTCCTAGCGGCAAGGTGAACATCCTGGCGTCCACCGATCATCCCCACTCACCAGCAGCGAACAGATTGGAGAAGGGAGAATCAATGATTTTCGGAGCAGATCTCAATCAAACTGTGAGGCGGTTGGGTGCATGACCGAAAATGGAAAGCTAGGGTTCTGACCTCCATGGCGGCAACACTGGTGCACCTCCGATAAGCCTCCGGTGAAGCTCCGATCATCGGTCTATCTGCCTTTAAGTAGTATTACCAGCCATTATAAAGGAGCAGTTGATTCAACAATTTTTGAGATAGCTTAAAAAAGAACCCTAAGCTTATTGTCATCACTGACCTCCACCCGTCGGCACCCAATGTCATCGCCGACCTATACTTGTTCAACCATGGTGAGTTCTCTTGATTTTATCATTTTGCTATCCTTTTTTGTGTTATGTTAGTTTATTTATTATTTTTTTGTGATTTTGTTGTTTTATTTCTGGTATGTTTTTTCTTTGGAGTTAATTTTGAGGTTTTGTGATATTAGATGTGAGGAATTTGGTGTCTGGTGAAAGGTATATTATCTAGAGTATGTAATTACTTACATTTTTGGCACCTTGTATTGGATTTTTTAAGCAAAAGGTGCTGATGTAATGAGAACACTTTCAACTGATGAGAGAGATGAAAGGTTAAAGCACCATCTATTGGCTTCTAATGAGCTTCATCCCGCATTGATATCTCCCGAGAGTGAGTACAAGGTATGCTTTTGTTTTCTGTGTGAATGGATGTGGAAAACATTTTCTTTTGATGCCGAGTATGATACTTGATTGGTGAATTGTGGATATTCTTTGTCAGCTTAATTTTTCCACTTTACCTTTTTTTTTTCTTTTTTTTTTGGCCAACGGTATATGGATGCAGCAAAAGGATCAGCGGTTTTGATATGGTAGGGCCCCCTCCTCCATCTGCAATGTTAACTGGTGTTGTTGCTATTGTTGCTGCTACAGGTATATGTTCCCTCCTCAACAAAGATTGCTATATTTATTTAACTGCTGTCTTTGTTTTTGTGTGATTTAGTGTGGAAAGTTCGTACGAATTACATGATGTCATTTTGGTAAGTAGTATTTTGTTATTTCATTGTGTGATTTGACATTATCCAAATTACAAAAACTTAATGCATTTCTTTTTTTTTCTATATATATATATATATAATTCCTCTCTCAAATCTACTAGCAAGTATTAACACTACCCTCGGATCTTAATTATATCATGCTATTGGTTAAGTTGTTGTTGAGAATCATGGTGGGGTTATTAATTCAATATTTATTGCCCTTAGATGGCATGATAAAATAGTGATTTAGACAGCTAATCAAATTTACTTTCTATAGCAATTGCTATATATATAGAGTGCATGAGCTACTGCAACTGCAAATAAACTAGAGTATTTTAAGTATATAAAAAGATATATAAATTCTAATTACGGTCTGATTTCAAAATTTAACTGCTGATAAGATATTGATAAATTTGATATTATTGAACATCAACACTTTTAGATACTTGAGCTTTGCTTGCTTGTTGGGCAAAAATCATTAGCTGAAACCTCGTCAAGGCATGTGCATTCCAGTTCAAACTGTACATAATAATAATAATAATAATAATAATAATAATAATAATAATAATAATAATAATAATAATAATAATAATAATAATAATAATACTTGCCCACACTTGATGTATATGCATTAAGCATTTTTATGTGTATATACACTAATGTATGCAAGAATTTTCCATAATAATAATAATTTATAACGCATCGATTTATTGTTATAAATGACGCAAATCAAGACATTTACTGCTCTTAATATAACAATCTCAATTTTCAAAATTAGCTCTCAATTGACAGTAGAAATGATATGAATAGAGAATATTCAGTCACTAATCAGTCAAAAAACTCAAATTTGAAATAGTTCGACCATATGCTAAAAAAATTAAGGGCAAATAACCCTTTATTTGCATTTGCAATCTGAAAATCCTTTTGACCCCGTTCAAGAGTTGCTTTGCACATAATAGGCACTAACACTGATTTTGTTGTCGTGTGTTCAGTCTTCATTGATTAAAAAAGCTGAAGATGCAGAGATTGATACAGCAGAACAAAGTGCTATAAAGTTGCGTGCCCAGCAACAAATGTCAAATGCTTTGGTTATGAGTGATATACCTCCTGCTAATGGTCCATCTCCGACTGTTGGCCAGCTTAGCCTTGTCAAGGTGACCAACATGACTAGTGATGGGGTTAGTTCTTCATTACTTTATGCAAATACTTTAGCTCTGCCTTCATTTCCATCAGAATTTTCAGTGATGCTTGGTCATATGTGAGAACTTGTCTCTTGGTTTTATTTTGACAGGAGCATAATGCAGAAGACCAACATCTAGCACATGCAAATGGAACCTTGAACAAGGTTGATCCTCAACCTCGCTCAGTTGATCTTCTTGGTGATATTTTGGGTCCCCTGGCTATTGAAGGCCCTCCTGGGGCTGCTGGTGAGCAAAATGCAGTGTCTGGAGTAGGTGTTCCAAGCACAGTGGATGGTTTAGCCATTGTGCCCATTGGGGAACAGACAAATTCTATTAAGGTAATTTGCTTCATGGGTTCTATAATATATTTTCTTCCTACTTCCTAGATTGGAAACGTAGATGGAAATTCTTTGGAGATGTTCAATTAGTCGGGTATAGTAACTCTTTTAGGCCTTTGGATTAGAGCAGATTCCTATTATTCCTATTTATGTTAGACCTTCCTACTCTCTTGCCAATTTATGCTCATATAGATATTTAATGACTAAACTGCCTTTTCTATCTCTCTCTCTCCATGGGCCTTTTACCTATAATGGCCAAAATTTTCTGTTATTTGCTTTTCTTCAGTTTACCCACTCATTTTAACTAGAAATGAATTATCATACTCTTCCAGACCTCTTCAGTGAATGATGCTTATGTGATCATTACCTCAGTAGAGCACCATGGTAGGCTAACCTGGATCTTATGTTATCAAGAAAGCAAAGCTTATATAGCATATAGATTCCTTTTTCTTATTGGCTTATTGTGTTTAACTTGTTACAGCCTATAGGAAATATTAATGAAAGATTTTATGCTTTATGCTTGAAAGATAGTGGTGTCTTGTACGAGGATCCTTACATTCAGGTATCATTTCCTTTTATCTTTTTTTTTAAACATTTATGATTAGTTATTATCTATCTCTTTATGTTCAAGCCACCTCTTTCTGCTGCTTGCTTACCGACTTTGCAATTCTTTTGAATCTTGTAAATATTTTTCAAGTCGATATTAAAGAAGAGTGGCGGGGACAACATGGGCGTCTAATTATTTTCTTAGGAAACAAAAATACTTCTCCCCTTAGCTCTGTTCATGCTCTTATATTTCTGCCTGCCCATTTAAAGATGGAGCTCTCATTAGTTCCAGAAACTATTCCTCCTCGGGCACAGGTGACACTCGCAACTAATTATTTATTGTTTAATGTCTAGTATATGTATTGCTATTGATCTTGTCTTCTTATTCTCAGTCTCCTTTTTTATTATATAGGTTCAATGTCCACTTGAAGTCCTGAATATTCTCCTAAGAAGGGATTTTGCTGTATTTGATTTCTCCTACAACTTCGGCACCAACTTGGTAATTGGAGATGAATATTGTGTTTTTTGTTACCTACCTTTTTTAATTTAGAATGTTTCATTCATCAATTTAATGCTTGGCCTTCTATAATAGGTCAATGTCAAGCTTCGCCTTCCAGCTGTTCTGAACAAATTTCTTTAGCCTATAACAGTGTCTGCAGAAGAATTCTTTCCTCAATGGAGGTCACTTTCAGGGCCACCATTGAAGCTTTAAGAAGTAGTATGTATATGTATTTCGGGAGTGATTCAGCGTAGATGTCTAAGTTTACTTGATAATCTAGAGAGTGATTCAACTAGAAATAGATGGAATGGTGGGAATATAATAATAGTGGCATGAGAATTAAGTTGTAGCATAATTTCCTGTTCAGCTATTGAGAAGCTTTTGATTGCATGATTTCAATTTCATATTCACTGAAATTTAGTAAATTGGGATATACAATGAAATGCTTGTTTGATATAGGATTTCTATGTGAATGATTCTCCCCTTCTTATGTCACACATTTTCAGGAAGTTAACAATGTATAAATCAATAGGATTTCAGTCATACCAATATGAATGAGAATAATACCAATTAGACTAGCATATAATAATGGTTTTCTGATATTAAAAAACTGTAATAATGTTTAGCGACGGATTGGCAACGGAAAGAATCGTCATTAATTTTTTTACTTATGGGTGAATTTAGCAACGGAAAATGAATTATTCTGTTGCTAAAAATAGCAACGGAATATATTTTTTAGCAACGGAAGCTTATATTCTGTTGCTAAATTTGACCAAGTCATCGAATCTTGTGGTGTTGAATTTAGCAACGGAATTCAATTTTCGTTGCTATATTTAGCAACGGAATAAAATATCCGTTGCTAAAAATAGCAACCGCCGAATTAGCAACTGAAATTTCCGTTGCTAATTTTCGTTGCAATTTTTGATTAGCAACGGAAAATTGACTTTTTTCGTTGCTAATTTCCGTTGCTAAATTGCAATTTTCTTGTAGTGAGTCTAATTGGGTAAGTACACTGAAGGTAATACAAAAGGCCTTTTTTGGTATTTTCATAACTATAATAAAATTTTGTCATTCTTCTCATATGTTACTTTTTATTATATGTTAATCCCTGTTAGATTTAGATTGTGAAACCCTTTAAAAGGGGTATATGGCTGTGTGATAGAAATTATTAGGTCATTTTCTTTAATTTCTGTTTTGACCATTTCTTTTAAAATCATCTTTTTATCAAAATAATACTCGGTCTACAAACTCTTGTTCGTATTTAACTTTTCCTTTTTGCTCCTTTTTGGATCTGCTGTTGGCGAGGACTCTGTCTTAAAAGAAAAGAAACTCACCATTATCAGGTTGATATGGCCGTGTATTGTTTGATGTGTATTCGTGTGTCAAATAGTGCACGGTCCACAATGTATTTTCTTGCTTTTAGGATAAATGAGTCGACCGCATGTCATCAAATGCGCCCTTGTGCAATTTTCGGCATACGTGCTGAATCCCTATTTTTCATTTTTTCATACCTCTTGATTGAAATTAATTTTATGTATGTTTCTTTGATGTTTTCTATTATCATCATTATTTTTATTGTCATTATTATTTTTATTATTATTACTCTTGAGGAATAAATCTTTTCGCAAATATGATCAGGAAAGCGCTCCAGGTAAGTCAACTATCCTTTCTCTTAGTGTAAAAATAATTTTTCGACCGCAAGCAGAAAATGTCATCAAAAATTTTATAGTAATTTATTGGGATATTTCATTAATAAAATCGGACCAATGTCCACATTTTGCCAAGGAAATTCACATGTAAAAAAATTAGCTTTTAATAATGTAAATGATTTTGTACATAATTAAATAACATGGGATGTTTCTTAAATAAAACTTGGATTGGCAGGTCCCTATCTTTAAGATCTCGCAATGAAATGCCTCTTTAATAATTTATATGCGAGGACTAAATTCCTTATCTAAAGGGATCATGATGAACAACTCGATTTATGACTGCCTTTACAACTTTATTTAATGCCATGATTTAATGCTTTCTTACGTGATTGGATGCACCTTTAATTTCTATATTTACTCTATTTTTTCATGAAAGAAAAGGGATAAAACGATTAATTTTAAAGCCGTTATGTCACATTTTTCAAGGGTAAAAATAAGAGTGGAATTTCGAACCCTCTCTGGATTTTTAGCCTCATAAGGTCGGAATACCCTTCTTTCCTAATGTTTTATTAGGTGGTGACTCCTTATTATTTAGCCTTGTGGTGCCCAACTAGATTCCTTCCGGTCATTGATCGTTAGTGATAAGATAGAGACACCTTGACGTGCCATGTGACACCTTTCAAGGTTCATAATTGGGGTAGGTTGAGTTAAGTCTCTTTTCTATCACGAAACGACCATCAGCCTGGACGAAAAACTTCAACTTGGTTCTAACCCTAAAAGTGGGATCGAACTGCTAAAGGTTAGAGGTTTTCTCACTCGAACTTGATGATTCCTTGGTTTCGGGAGTGAAATTAGGTGTCGGTGACTCAAAAAAAAAAGAAGAAAGCCAAAAGCTATCGGGCGAAAGGCACGCGTCACAGTGGCAAATCCACTGGGGACATTAGAGATTTTACTCTGAAACCACATTTGATTTATGTGACATAAAAGGCATTCGATTAAGAAATTTTATCTCTTTTTAAAACTACATTAAAATCATGCTAGAGCCTTAGAATAAGTTAGGTGTCCCAATTTTTTGACCCCGATGCATTCACGAAGCACTCCTTTGTTGTTCACTCAATCGAGGGTAGTGTTAGGGATAATCACCAGCCTAAGTCTAGTATCTGATGGTATATTAAATGGTGACCTGATCAATCATTATACTTATGATGAGCTAGACCCATTGGTAGGGACCATGTTTGGGTAGCCTTGTAATTGAGTACCTAGACCAAAAGCCCATATAATGACAGAGAAATCTCCCTTACGATGTTCGTCATAATTTTGCATTGCTTGTGATATGGATCTTGTGTATTAGGCATGCCCAGACAAATTCGGGTGTTTGCTTATCAAAGGCTGCCATGCTCCGGTAAGCCCATTCTAATTTGTTTAGATCACCCAAATACGCACCAATCAATACCTTTCTGTGTGTTTTCGCGAGAGATGTTATGTTGTCGAATTTTTGTTGTGCACTATACAAATTCATCAGGGCCCTTTGTTGACCTGTGATTAAGCCCATCTAAGAAAGAGGACTTTGACCACGTGTGTGGGACAAATAAGGTGGAGAGGATCCCTATGTGTGGTTTTCAATGCTGCATCTCACAATCATGCATCTGCATCTGCTCATACATCACGCTGACAACCCCCGTTTTGACAGCCATAAAGAACCATCATTTCCCAGGTGGTTTTAGGGTTCGAATGGCCATCTGGTTATGAAGTGGTTCACAGAACAGACAGAGGAGTTGATATCAGGGTAGAGTTTAGAATTAAGGTCAGAGTCAGGGTTAGACAATGTCCTGAAAGAATTTTCGAATGAATTTTTAGAATAGTCAGAAAGGGAAGTTATGGTCGAGCTCACTCTTTTGGTTGGTTCCTCTGGTTCCCAAGATGCTGAAAAGAGGATGGATGATCTTTAAAGAAAGATGATGTCAATGTTTGCAAGCCTCACAGCTAGTTTGGCCTCCCTTATAGTTGCTCAACCTGTTGCGGTGGTGCTACTCGAGTTGAACTGACCCCTATCGGGGAGACTCCAGCAGCTCTTGTCGTGATACCCCTACTTGCAGGAGATGGCAGGAACATTACTTCGCGAAGGGAAGAAAGGGATGTCACTTGGGTGGGTCCTAAATGTGATTTTATAACTAATGAAGAGGATGAGTTATGGGCCCCTCAAATGCTAAAGAACCTTGCCCTAAGGAGAAAGTCCTGTTGCGAGAAAGATGAAAGAAAAATTGGAGGCTTTGACTAGGATGTTGTCTGTAAGAAAGGGAGTTAGTCCTGAGGATATCGACTTGGATGGCAAATATGCTTTGCCTAGTCAATTTAAAATGCCCGACTTGATGAAGTTTGATGGAACCTCTGATCCCCTGGCATATATAAAGCAGTATGTCCTGCTTATGAAAAGGACTGCCTTTACTAAGAGGCAAAAGGTGGATCTCTATAGCCTTAGCTTAGTGAGCCACACTATTGACTGGTATCATAGTTTGGATAGGAAGATAAAAGAGGATTGGGAGAGATTGATGAAGGAATTCTTTAGGCAATATGATTGTAGCACATGCATGGAAGTCACCCTGAAGGATTTGGAAATATTACAATAAAAACCTGGAGAGTCATTCCATAAGTACCTTACACAGCCTCTTAGAGGCACAACAATCAAAAATAGCAATTATCATCATTCATTCCATCTCATTCATATCCAAAATATAGCTTTACAAAAATAACTTTTGTTTAACATTTACATATCCAAAGGTAAAGTTTATATACATATATACATGCCAAAAAGATTCAAAACTCTCTATACATCAAAAGAAATCCTTCAGAGAGTACTCTTGCTCCCGCTCCTGCAAACCTGCACGCAGTCACAACTACACGCTGAGCACTTTACATGCCCAGTGGTGACTAACAATCTAAATATTTTCTAAACTCCACTTAAAAAATTTCATTATGCAAAATTTTTCAACTTTAACCTTTAAACAGATTTTAATAAATTATTTCTTTTCAAATAATATTTTTAATTTTAATACACTTCTTATTCATTGAATACTTATTTATTTTTAATTTAGGCATTTAATTCAGAGCTTTTACCTTTTATCAATTTAGTCCCTTTTTCTTTGTCAAATTACAAATTTAGCCTTTTATGCTTCTTTTTGACTTTTAAGCTATTAATTAAGGTACTTAACTTTAATTTATACTTAGTTAGGCATTTTTATGCAAAATTTTGTTTTAGTCCTTGCTGACTATAAAACTTCATTTTAATACATTTTAACCATCAATTGACTATTTTATTTTTAATTAAATAATTTTTAATTAATTTACTTAATTTTTATCTTTTTGGGAAAAATTATAATTTTGCCACTAAAATTTTTTTTCTTTCAAATTAACCCTTTTCCACTTTTAATTAGTATTTTTCATTTTCTTTTTCATATTTTCCCATTTTACTTTCATTATGCCCCTAGTTTCGGACCTGGCAGAAAACTTCAAACTAGATACACGAGATGTGGACCCTACAGGGCCACAACAGAGAGAGAAATGACCCCCAGAAGGACAATTCTTACAGAGCAGAGAATAGAGACAGAGAAGCTATGGTGATCAGAGATCCAATCCATAGCATAGCAAGTCGCCATGACTTGCACCGCGGTACAGAGATATCCCTATGGCCAGCCAATTATATCCTGAGCTAGTTTTACTGCCTGATTATTTCTAAGGGCATTATTGTACATACTTTTAAGTATGTTCATAATTCTTATGAACTTTTTCATTTTTCAAAAATTCTCATTTCACTGTTTTTTCTGATATAGTAAATTAATTCATTACGATTTACTACTTTTTACCCTTTATTGAATTATTTCTTCAAAATTCAATAATTTTTCTTTTATACAAATTTCATAATTACTTTCAAAAAATACCTTATTATTGCATATAAATTTTTAATTCATTACGATTTACTACTTTTTACCCTTTATTGAATTATTTCTTCAAAATTCAATAATTTTTCTTTTATACAAATTTCATAATTACTTCCAAAAAATACCTTATTATTGCATATAAATTTCTTAAAAATTTATATGCACACTTTTCACACTTACAATAATTATTCCTTCATTTTATTGAATTATTTTCCAATAATTCAATATTTTTTATTGATCATAATTAATATTTTATTTCTTATTTCTTCATGTACTGTACATAAATTCTCTAAAAATTTATATACACATTATTTCATATTTACTACCCTTATTTACCTTATTTATGAATTATTTCTCTATAATTCATCAATTTCACTACTTACATACACCATTACCAAGCTTTAGAAATTTCCAATAAATTTCATAAATCACTTAAAAATTCATGGATGCTAATTATGATATTTATAATTAATTTAGGCTATTATACATCAATTTCATGCAAAAATCAATATTTTCCCCCAAAGAAAAAATTCGGCCCTCTCACTAACATAGCCTTAAAAATTTCTATACTCCATTTTAAACATGTAACTAACCTCATACATGCTCTAATTATATTTTCCTCACATCAATTGCATTATTTAAGCAATTTAGCAATTTTTTTCCTAAATACATAAAGGAAATTAATTCAATAAAATAGAAAATACTTAGATTTATTAGCCACATACCAATTTTTCTTGTTCAAGGGTGCCTAGACTTCCTTTCCTTTGCCCTTAACCCTTGATTGCTTTTCTTCTTCTTCCTCACCTACCATGACCAGCCAATAAACCTTAGTTTTTTTTTATTTTCTTGTTCTCAAATGCAAAATCGAAGCTCATATTCATAATCTACACCTCAAAAACTATAAGAAACCATTAAAGAATTAATTAAAAATACTAATTATCCAAATGTTACATTAAAATCCTAAACTTTGTACCCCTGAAATCTTCCCTTCCTTTAGGTAAATCAGATGCTTGAGGCTATATTTATGTTCTAGAGTGATGGAAGTTCAATTCTTGTGTTAGGATTTAGAGGAGATTTGAAGTGGAATTAAAGAAAATCAAAGGAAAAAGGAAGAGTGGGAGTGTCGGCCACAAGAGGGAGAGAGGAAGAGCTAGAAAAATTTGAGAAAATCACAAAATTTTCAGCCTTAAATACTCTCTCAAATGGGGCCAATAATGGGCCAATGAAGTGGGCTTAGCCCAATTTATTTTCAAGGCCCATTTTAGGCTAATTTAAGCCCAATCCAAATTCTCTCTCTTTCATCCTTCAAATCACTCCAAAAATTATTCCATCACTCTTATCACATCAAAAATAGGCAGTACGCAAATTTTTGGCTCAATCGGAGTCCATTATCGGTCCGATTAGATAACTACTGGCATCACCAAAAAATTTAATTTTTACTACCAAAATATTCTACACAAAAATTCATGGAGATCTGCAAAATATGATAATTATTTAAGCTTATTTACTATTTTTAATAATTTATACAAAATCAAGTCACCGTCCCTACCAGGAAAATTGACTCGCTACATTTTTCGTATTTTTTACCTTTCGAGGCCCAATTGACCTCAATTTCACTTCAAATTTCAAACCCAGACTCACCATGACCAATAATTTCCGATGGTCCAATAAAATATTTTTAATTTTCGGGCAGACTTTTCAGCTTGAAAATCACTATTTACCATCGAAAAGCACTGTTCATGACTGACCCAATGTTGAGGCAATTATAGAATGCCTTGTAAAACCACACACGCAGACCCACCTCAACCTATACCGACACATATGACACTAGCGTAGGCTACCTAGTACCAAGCCTTATTGGAGGTACAGTTCAAGTCGAGCTGCTTTATATCCAAACAATTTATACAGGATGTTAGGCTAATAAAAAAGGTTGACAAACTCCTGGCCAAAGCAGGCTAGATGGAGTTCTTCGCTCCAACTTATAGGACCTACCTCGATGTCACCCGAGAGGTCTTAGCCATGCTATGGTATGGTGGGTATATGAGATCGGATAGAGATGAGAGGGTAGTCTAGTTTAGGGCATTGGGCATCCATTATATCCTCACACATCCTAGAGTTACGAAGGCTATAGGCCTCTCTATTGGGCCTGATGTAGTCACACCTCCCAGGATTATAGATCAGACTAAGTGGAGGGCTATAACATTACCAGGGGTGATATATTAGTTTGATACAGTGAAGAACACTATACTAGCCACCCAAGTTTACAGGTATATTTAAAGGATGTTGTCTAAATCTTATTTGGGATGTATAGGGAGTCTAGGGTTGATTAACTTTATCGACATCACCAGCCTTTAGGGGATGCAGAAGCAGAGGCATGTAGACATCACACACGAGATCATCGCCTCGTTGGTCAACATCTCTACTCAGTCAACCACACAGATCTGCATGGGAGGCATCATCATTTGCCTGCTGGTATCACTGGAGGCAGATTTAGTGACCTCATTCCTGAGAGCATTTATATCGATTTATAGGTTGCGATCACCATGAAGATGGTGTAGGCTATCGAGAGGCGAGAAAGGGAGTACATACTGCTAACTGTCCTCGAGACAAGATAGAGATGTGGCCTAGACCATATAGTGTTAAATGTACCCGCAGAGGGGGATGAGTAGGGTCAACCACCACAAGATGCACCAATAATGCCACAAGTACTTCCAACACAGCTGCCTTAGCAGAAGGATCAAACAGATGAGCCTCATGAGCCACAGGAACACCAGAAGGCAGGAGATGACTTAAATTATGAGTTTGATATGCAGCTAGACCTATAGGATCTCTTAGATGGATCAGCCTAGCCACTAGCTCATCTACAATTGCCTTTTAGACATTAGCGATCACTTGCTAAAAGGATGGAAAGGTTCTCTCCCTATGGGCATCCCGAAGTAACCATATCTATAGCTCATCCACCATCCATCCACCATCACCAGTGCATCTAGAGGCATCTCCATCCGTACCACCAACACATCTACCCTTAGCTCCTCCGTCTATTGATATTTCGAGGGGATTGGCAACACTGAAGGATGCCAGTAGGTATCAGAATTAGACCTTACAGATGATACTGACAGCAGTGCAGTCCTTACAGATATTGTCAGCAATGATACAGACTCTGTAGTCTGACATGAAGGGTATCAGACCTGATTTAGTAATTGCAGGACAGAGGTTTGAGGCAACCCTGCTGGTGGTAGATAACTCTCTTACCCAGACTAGAGAGCAAGGCATTCATATTAAGGGAGAGGTCTTCAGAGGTAGGTAGGCCATAGTGGTAACAGACAAGCAGCTGAGGAGGTATATTGGGTATCTAAGGGGTGACATGAGGCAATATCTCGAACATCACTCTAGGGCTGTTATTGAGGTTGGCCAGGTTCAGAGCAACCGTTAAAGGTGATAGCTCAGGTTTTACAGCCCTAGATAGCCTCATTGCTAGGTTTCTAGTTAAGATTCAGGCCAAATAATTATCAGCCACCAGTAGTGCCACAGGCCATGGCACCAGTCAGACCTTCTAGGCCTTCAGCATTCAGACCTTTATCTAGGCCAACTTACCATAAAGGACCGAGGGCTTTATAGTGATTCATTATTTTTATATTCAGGGAGTTCTAAAACCTTGTCTAAATATTTTGATGTATATAAAAATAGAATTTGTATTTAAATTATGTACTTATCTTATCTTTTTTATGCTTTATTTTGTTTATGTTCATTATTCCTGAAAATAAAAATAATAGAAAATGAAAAATGATGAATGAATGAAGAGATATGCCATGAAGTTAATAAGAAGACTTGATATTAATATACCATGACAAGAGAAAAAAAAATATAATAATAGACACACAAGAGAAATGAAAATAAATGAAAAAATGTGACAAGGTTAAACCCCATAAACAGAACACTAATATTGAATCCTTCTCAAATAGGTACCTAAAACCCCTACCAGGGGGCATATATTTACTACTCCAATGATAAGGAATACAGATACTCATCCTCATCACAAGAAGTTACCTGAACAAGTGAAGATAAAAGAGATGCACAGCAAGAAACTATTGGACAAGAGTCAAAATTCTGATGATAATGCAAGTTCGAGAAGAAACAGGGCGATAACTTTGATGATGATGGTTTTCCTTATATTGGTACCAATTTCCAAAGTGGCAACATAGTAATTAGGAAGTGTGCTAGAAAGGCTCTAACCATCTCAATGACTCTTCACAGATGCATATTTGTCAGAAAGGCTCTAAGTATCTCAATGGCTCTTCATAGATGCATATTTGTCGAAAAGGCTCTAAGCATCTCAATGACTCTTCACAGATGCATATTTGCAAGAATGGCATCCAGCACCTCAGTGACTCTTCACAGATGCATATTTTCCAAAAATCTCCCTAGAGGAACATTGCTTTAAGAGGGAATAGTGCACCCATCAGAAATACCAACCAACACGAAAGTCGGTGTATAGTTGACAACAATCTAATATTACTCAAAACTTATTTAGCTTTGTAGGCCAAACAACCAAACACTAATCAGATCCAATCAAGTCGTCTCAATTTTGCATGCCCCAAGTGCTAATCAGATGTATTCAAACAACCTTAATCTGCATGCCCCAAGCACTAATTAGACACATTCAAATAACCTGATTCTGCATGCCTCAGTCACTAATCAAACGCATTTAAACAACCTGATTCTGTATGCCCTAAAAGCTAATTAGATCTAATCAAGTTGGCTCGATTTTGCATGCCTCAAGAGCTAGTCAGACACATTCAAATAACCTAATTTTGTATGCCTCGAGAGTTAATTAACTAGTCCTAATTTTGCATGCCCCAAGCACTAATCAAATCCAATCAAGTCGTCTCGATTCTGTACACCTCAGGTGCTAATCAGAGTTAATGAACTCATCCTAATTTTATATTCCCTAGGCGCTAATTAGACAGTCAATCTAAGGTTAACACATCGAAAAACTAATGTTAACTACCCAAATTAGGGTTAACACATCGACAAACTAATGTTAACTATCCGAATTAGGGTTAACACATTAATAAATTGATGATAACTACCCGAACCAGGGTTAATACATTGACAAGCTGACTATAACCTAACTAAGAGACTCACTATCTCAGAAGGTACATATTTTAATCAACCAAGAGACTCACTGCCTCAAGTACACATCTTTTTCCTTTCACTCTGAATTTTGGCTAACTTTGGCACTAATGGACTAGCTTCGCAAAATTGAGGGTAGTTGTAGACACGGTGACCTGAGGCAACCTAAATCAGGGTTACCCAATGATGAAAAAACAATATATTACTGATAATAGGTTTGGATCTCAAAGCTCCGATTGTGAATTTCTCACACTTTCTCAAATATTTTTATGATTTTCTAAGTGTTTTCCCAAGTGTTTTAACAAAATATGCATAAAAACCTTGATTGAAGCCTTTAGTGATGTCAGAAGCTCATCTATCATTTGAGAGGCACTCATCTGAGGCTGTCTCTCTCCTGCACAAGCCAAATTAGGGGCATTTTAGGAATTTTAGGACTTTTGTCTAAAGGACACTCATCCCTCAATGAGGGGTGCCCATTCATGGCTCGTTTTCCCTGGAATTCAAAAATGGAAAGATAACTGTTAAAAGAATTTAATTCGGACTTTTAGGAAAAATTTCTCCAGATTTGGGAAGTTGGAGTTAGAATCCAATTCTAACTCTAACCTAAGCATAAATGTAATGGCCTCAACACCGATTTAGCTGTGAATAGTAAATTTTAGTGGTAAATAGGGTTATCGAACTATGAATAGTATCCAGAATAGAAAAATATTTTATTTGACCATCGAAAAGTATTGGTCATGGTGAGTTCGGAGTTAAAATTTGAAGTAAAATTGAGGTCAAATGGTTAGAGGCAAGCTTTCAAGGTTAGAGGCAAGGAAAAAGAGGCTTAGGCAAGCCAAAGCTAGGAGAAAAGGTTAGTGACTAATAAATCCTACTATTTCCCTAAGTTTCCCATGAATTTTCCTTTATGTAATTAGGAAAAATTTTGATATATATGTGTAAAATTTAAATTGATGTTATACTAATGCAATTAGACTTTAATTATGTATATTAGAAGGCTTAAATAAATTTTTAAATGATTATATGCTAGGGTACTCTTAGTGGCCGAATTGAACTCTTAAGGGAAACAATGTGTATTTTAGGTATTTTGATGAAAGTATGTTTTTAAAAGGTACTAGAAATGAAATAATACATGTATGAATTTTTGTAAAATTTATAAAAATTATTAAAATATTTTTGAGATAAACTTTTGATTATGTAAATAGTGAAAATATGAAATTAGTAGAAATTATGGCATAATTTAGTGAGAAAATGATTTGTTATGGAGAAATATGATGTAGCAATTCACAAAGTGTGTAAAAAGTTCGAATAAAAATTTAAGCATAATGAAAAGTAATGAAAATATTAAAGAGATGTGAAATTTTGAATAAAAAGAAATAAAAAGGGTGAATTATGGTGAGATAATTCACAATTTGTGTAAAAAGATTTGAAAAAGTTGACTGTTAAAGGAATTAAGTTGAAAGAGAAATAAAAAGTATGGAAAGAAAAGAATAACGGCTTAAGTTTAATGCTATTGTGCCTTTAGAAAATAGTCTGACAGTAAAAACTAGCTCAGGATATAATTGTCTGGCCATAGGGATATCTATACCGCGGTGCAATTCATGGCGACTTGCTTTGCTATGGTAAGATCATTGATCTCCATAGTAATTATCTGTATCTGTTATCTGTTCTGTGGAGAAATGGTCCATTGGGGTCATTTCTCAGTTTGTTGTGGCCCTGTGAGGTCCACATCACGTATATCCAGTCTGAATATTTCTGTCGGCACTGTACTAGGGTTATTAATTGAAAAATAAAGCTAAAAGAGTGAAAAGAAGATGAAAATAGAGGTTTAAAGTGAAAAAGAACCTAAATGAAAGAAATTAAAAGTTTAAGAGTAAAATGGTAATTTTATCAAAGTTATGGTTTAAAGGGTAAATTCAATAAAGAAATGAACAATAATGGTAAAATGGTAATTCAGCAACCTAATGGTATAAAAATGACCTTTTTAAGACAAAAAAGACCAAAAGTATAATTTTGCACCAAAAATGTTAAAACAAGGTAAAAATATAAAATTTGTAAGTAATTTAATGATTTAAAAGCAAAATAATGCAAAGGTAAGGGTATTTTTGTAATAATGTGTTAAAAAGAGCAAAATTATAATTATGGTATAATTTGGAGGACTTAATTGAAAAGTTAAAAAGTTTGTATATTAAGTATTAAGAAATATTATAAAAAATAGCTATGTGCATATTGCAATTAAAAGGAAATTAAGAAAGTTAAGAATTTTTAATTATTATGAAACAATATATAATATAATATTTTAGCCAAGGAAAATTTAAGGATTGTTGGTCACCACTGGGCACAATTTATACTCAGTACGTAGGTTTTGCTGCGTGCAGGTACAGAAGGTCAGGAGCAGTAATGCATATTTGGAAGAAGAAGAAGAGTTGAATAATTGTATTATTTTTGGGGCATGTATATATATATATGTGTGTGTGTGTGTGTGTGTATGTATTAGTTTTGGATTTGTAGAATACTATGTTTAGGTTTATAACGATGAAATATGTAATAAGTAAAGAATTTGTTTGTTTGTGGCTTTTGTGATGATGATGGTATGTGATTGAAGAATTTATTATTTGTTGATTGTGGTGCCTCTGAGAGGCTGTGTTTTGCTTGCCTTTCAGGGGGCTAGTCCATTTTATAGCCGTTATATTGCCTGAAATTTTGTAAGATGAATAGTAACTTTGGACAGTTATAGGTCATCGGCAATATAACTTAAGAAATTGTTTAAGACTTAAGTAAGGTTGTATGTTAGGTTCTGGTGAAAATAAAATTGTTTTTCGACCAATAGTACTGTTTCGGTTGGTCTTTATTTTAAGGGTGTTACAATAAAACCTAAAAACCTAGGATTTTCTAGGCGAGGAATCACTTTTACAGATAGCCACTTTAGAAAAGAAAAAAAAACTAATTTCTTTCTCTCACTAAGATTTCATTGCTCTAACAATCTCTTTGATTCAAAACACACACACACAAATGAATTTCACTGGATTTTTCTAAAAAACAAGAACCACAAATCGGAGTTAGAATTTCTGAGGGTAATATTCTAGGCTCATTTATACTTTCTCTCTCTAAAATTTCTATACATGGTTATATGTGGTTATTTGTTACAAATAAATATGTTTAAATTCTGTGTTTGTGTGATTGGCATGTCTAGAATTCGTTGAGACAGAAATCTAGATCAAAAAGCATGTAAAGGTATGATTAGAATTAAGATTCCTTCATTATTATAAATGTTAAGCTTTTTTCTCTATTGTTGCAATTCTCTGTTTTGATATATTTTATTGAAATTCCTGCATGATTTGATGTTATAATATTATTTTGGCATGATTTAGCACCTAATAATTACATGTTTAGGGTCAAAATATACTTTGTATGATTTTTTTCATATTTTTGGCTTTAAGGCTTTGTACCATATTATTTCTAGCAACTGATGGATGGGAAGATGACTCAACGGACACCCGTTTATCAAAGCGACAAAAGGGACCTCATGAGCCTTCTTCTTGTTCCGTCCCTCACCTGTTCAAAGGCGTCCGTGACTATTTTTTGGGCATTTTTTGTTATATTTTGAAGTATTTTATTATGTTTATGTTACTTATTTGTTTCCCATGGTATTTGTACATTATTTATATGATTTGGCTTTGTATAGCTTGGTTATGTACTGTGCAATTTGATTAAATGATTTTCTTTATTGTATTTTTATAATACTAATTTATATGCCTTTTTGTGTGTTTTTTTCGAGTATGTAAATCCTTTGCCTTGGGAGGATTATATGGGTTTTTTTGCATTGAGAATTGTGCTCTCGATTGGATAACCACCTCAGCCCATCTGGTTACCTCACTTAACCATTTTGTTTATCATTTTATTTATTTATTATCTTAGTTTCATTTAGTTGTTATTTATTTTGTGTTCATTTATTTATTCGGCATGTTTGGGTGTATTTTCTTTCGAGGATGTAATAGGTAGTAAAAAAGGACTTTTTATGCACGTTAAAAAGAAAGGGCACTTAAAATATTTTCTATTAATCAATTTAGGTTTTTCTTCAAAATTTGGACCAATGTCCAATTTTTCTTTCGAAGCCAAACAAAAGAATAAAATAAAGATTTTTTTGTAAAATATGCATGAGGGAACGAATGACCCAATTTATGTATGTATGTTACTTTACTCTTGTTAGTGGATGGTTTGCTTCTGTAATAGGTTTAAGTAGTTGATTTACTTACTTATTTACTTATTTCTTTTCATGATTGATTGGGATGTTTGTTTAATTTTACGCTTTTGCATTGTGTGAGAGAGGAGCGGGGATTAAATATAAAACTTAGTTATAAAATAACACCTAACTAAAATGCCTAATAAAAGCGATGTCCTAAACACTAATTTCTGTTTGGGCATCAAAAGGTCGAGATTCATTTTTCGACATTCTATTGAGTGGCGACTCCATGACACCTACCTATTTTGGGCCCATTAGTAGACACCTTTATGGGTTGACTACCAAAAATAATTTGAGCTTGATCCCCTTTTATTGCAAAGTAGCCAATTTATAAGTTGAAGTGAGCCTTCTCTGGTCTCGGACCCTAAAAATGGGCCTCCGAGAGTGAACCCAAAATCAAGGGATGGCTTCGACGTGCGTCACACTATTAATTACCAAATATCAATAAAATTTTCTTTATTTTAAGTCCAACAAAGTTTGTAAATATAAAAAATCACATAAATTGTCTTAAGTAGTAAATATCTAAATAAATCCACATAGCATAAAAAACAAATAGTCAAATAAGTTCATTTAACATGATGAACAAATATCATTAATAATCAATCTTCATCTTCAATTCCATCTCCATCTCTTTCTCCTTCTACTCCTTGGTTAGATTCAATTAAATCATGCTCCATAGCATCTTGCACAATTGAAGCTCCATCATCTTTTGGATGTTCTTCTACAACCATCCTCTCAAGTTCATCAATTATTAAAATGAGAATAACTTTTAATATATATGAAGTTCAATTAAACCAATTCAACTAAATAAGCTACAATTGATAATTGTGGAAGATGGATCAACAGCATCAAAAAAGGGTTGATTTTTGCACTATTATAGCAAATAATGCCATATTCATGTTAATAATATTTACAGTTGGAAGAAATGGAAATTGCAAGAATATCAACTCAGCCTACTATACAGCCGATGAGTTTGCCCCATTAATGGCATTCTTCAACATCCTTAAGACCTCTCTAGAAGTTATCTTTTAGCAACTTTATTATTTTTAGCTGTAGATGTATTTGAAAATATAACACCATTTTCTTCCACCTCCACAGTAACATAAGCATTACCATTTATGCAAAAAAAAAATAGACTTTTTCTTTTTAAAATGTTGTTTTTGATATAAAACTCACAATTTTGAAGTTGACCCGGTCCGACTCGAGTTTCGGTCCAACTCGATTTTTATGTCCAACTTGAGTTTTTTCTTTTTTTGAGTTTTATGTTGGATCAATCCAGTTTTCTTACCGATTCGTGGTCCAATCAGTTCGACTATCCGGGTGAAATTGAGTTTCAAAACATTACGCATGATAAAATATTTTTAAGAATATCTAATTTATAACTATTTATCAAATAATATAAAGCTCATAAATCAACACCTCTTTTTATTTTACTAATTACTTCTCAATAAAAAAAAATCAATTTAGTGACCAATGTTCAAGCCTAAGCCCAGGGATCGATGTGGAATTTTTGCTACCTCAATATATTTGCATATAATATTCTTCAGGGTTAATTACAAATTAAGGCCCAAACTATATGGTACATTACTATGTTAGACTCCATCTTTAAACTCTTACAATGTCATTCTCCAACTTTGACTTCTCTTTCAATTGAGGGACGTCGTCGCTATTCCAATAGCGATAGAATAGCAATGGAGTCCCTAGTCGAAGTTAGGAGTTGACGTTATAAGATTTTAAAAATGGAATCCAACATTGTAAGATATCCTATAGTTGAGAGCATTTTTTGTTATTAACCCTATTCTTTGTCAAATATCAGTCCAATATTTAATTAAATCCCATATTTAACTCTTTAAGTTTTGGGTTAATTACAAAAAAATACCTCAACTATAGGGTATCTTATAATATTGGATCCCATCTTCAAAATCTTAAAATGTTAACTCTCAACTTTGACTCAACTTTCAATTAAGGGACCCTGTCGCTATTCTGTCATTCCTCTTTCAATAGCGACAAAATAACAATGGAGTCTCTTAATTGAAAAGTGAGTCGAAGTTGAGAACTGACATTATAAGATTTTGAAGATGGGATTCAATATTTTAAGGTATCATATAGTCCAAGTCTTAATTTGTAATTAACCCTTAAGTTTTTCTACCTAAAAGTTCAAAATTAGTGGAATTAAATTAGATTATGATGGGTTATAAGAAAAAGATGAGTGGTAGTGTGTTGATATTGTTATCAATTTTCTTAGCTTTTTTACAAATCAAGGAAATGAGGCCATTATTAAGAGAGAAATGGGTGGAAAAAAATGTGGTGGATCGGTACTTGAGGTGCTTAAACAAAAAGTGACTCAACCTCACGACAATCCATGCACAAATATCCCTCATGAGGAGACCGAAATTTGTACTAAAAATCTCGCCATGACAAACTTATTATTGATGTGGTAATGGTTCCATTGCTACTTAGGCTCATCAATATTATGGATCAGCATAGACCGATTAATTAATCTATTAACAAACAAAAAAAATTAATCAGTCTATTGATATCAGTTTTTCAAAATAATTAATCATCAGCCAATCTATTAGTTTCAATTTTTTCGATTTCATTAATCAATATTTTTTGCTTAAATATTAAAATTTTTATCATACAATTATAAAAAAATTAAACAAAATTCAATTAAATTTCAAATGTTCAAAATAACTTAAAATAAAAATTACAAAACAAACATAATATACTAGTCAAAATTCATGTTATGGTTAATTATTTCAATAAATTAATAGGTAATATTATAAAGTGAATTTAATACTTGTTGAAAAGTAATATGTTTAATTCTAGGTAAAAAAAATTTAAACAAAATTAAATGTTAAAAAAACTATAAAATATAAAAAAATAAAATTAAATACTATCAAGTAATATATAGACACTAATATATATAATAAAAAAAAACATATGTCATATATAAAGGTTAAATGATTACTCTATATAAGTTTTACTCCATATAATTAAAAAGAATGATATAATTTAAATATCCTTTAAAAAATTATATAAATTTTATAGAGAAATACAAAAAATTAACATATAAAATATAAATATACTTGAAAATTTAAAGCATTACTCTATGTAAATTTTAAAGAGAAATAAGAAAATTTTTAAAATAAATAAAAAATATAATATATATTTACATCAGTTAACTATGAACTAATAGTTAACCAATACTCAAAAACTAAAACTGATGACCGAGAATTAAAAAAAAACGACATCAAATTGATTAATAGAAAAAATCGATTCAATTTGAAATCAGTTTTGTAATTAATGAAAAATTTGAATTTTTTTTACTCACCTTTAATATATAATATAGTCTTATAGATATAGATTAAATTAGACTAGAATTGTATTGATAACAAGAAAACAACGATTCCCTAATCAAATCTCACAATTAAGGAAGAATAATATGTATCTATGGTGTTTTCTTTTTCTTATTACGTTATGTATTAGAACCAAAGTTTTTTTTTTTAATGAACGTAATATACAATTAGTAAATTTTATTTTTATTCATCCTATGAATATAGGATGTCATACACATAATGAATTTTTTTTTACTTTCCAAATTTTTTTTGTTATATATGTCAATTAGGTAAGCGAAAGGTCGGCTGTGAATTGAATGTTATATTTGTTATTTATTGAAGGCCTAAGGTGAATTTTTGCTTCAGTACTATTTAAAAGGGGGTAATTTTACCCTTATTTTTTTAGGGGCTCATTTTACCCCTAAACTCTCTCTCTCTCTCTCTCTCTCTCTCTCTCTTTTTGCAAATTTATCCATGGATTAAGATTTAAAGTGAAAAAATATCCCTCAAACTAATTAACTTGACATGTGGCTAACGACATTAACGTTGGCTAATTACGTTTTGACACGTCATCCTATTTATCGATCCAATTAGCATTGCATGTGGCACTCATACTAAAAATATTAAAAAATTAAAAAAATCAAAAAAAAATGTTTGGTTTATGAGAAAATGAAATTAAAAGAGAAAAAATTTGTTTGTTTCTCAAGAAAATACAAGAAAAAAGCGGTGGAGTACAGAGCAAGAAGATGAAAAAGTGGGAATAAGATCACTATAACCAAGATGGAAAAGCTAAAGTTTCTGCTCTCTTCTCTCTCCTTCTCTTCTTCTTTTTCTTCCACACACAGAAAGAAAAAGGCAACAAAACCTAGAAAAATTGGACAAAACCAATAAAATTCAAAAAAATTCTAGTTTATAGCTAATTAAAATTACATAAAACAACCAAAACATGAAAGAAAACAAGAAATTAAAATATCCGGATGGGTATTTTCAACTAAAAAAAAGAAAAAAAAATTCTTAGTTAATATGTTTAGGAGTTTATAATAAGAAAAAATGGTTTCGAAATAGGGCACTACGTTCTACCCTTGCACAAACCTCAACCTTCTTCGCTCTTGTAGTGACAGCAATTTGATGGAGAAAGAAGTGATGGAAGAAGAAGAACACAAGGAGAGAGAAAGATAAAGAACAAGAGGAAAAAGAAAGGAACTGAATTTATTTTTTTCTATAAGAAACTGCATCTTTATCTACTTTCATAGTTCCATGAACTAAGCCTCCACTAAAATTCTTTAAAGAAGAAGCAGAAGGAGGAAGAGGAGGAGGAGAAGAGAGCAAATCTTCCCTGCCTTTATTCAACCTGATTGGGGAAAAATCCCTAATTTATTGATACAAAAAATATTTTTTTCAATTATCGTTATCTAAGACCAACAAAAAATTAAAATGTTTGGATGGATATTTTTAATTGGAAAAGAGAAGAAGCAGAAGCCATGGAAGAAGAAGAAGAAGAAGAAAACGGGGAGAGAGGAAGATGAAAGAGAGAAGCAAAACCATTATTTTATTTTATTTTTTAAAAACTTTTTTGCCACATCATTTTTTTAAATTATTTTTTGCTGATTGGATCGATGAGTAGGAGAGAGAAAGTGGTGACATGTGGCAATGAGATTGGTTATTATTAGTGTCGTTAGCCATGTCAGCATTCTGTTCATTTTTATAGTAGAAAACACATCAAAAAAATGATTTCAAGAGCAGAATGGGCTAAAAAAAGAATATGTGCAAAATTACCCCCTTCTAAATAGTATAGGGGCAAAAATTCACCTTAGCCCTTTATTAAATAATTAATTTTAGGGATAAGGGATTTTTTTGCCCTCAAACTATTGTAAATAGGGTAAAAATATCCTTTAACTTTTTTTGGTCAAATTATACCCCTAAAGTAACGAAAATAGATGGAAAATACCCTCATTTTGGATGGAATATATAGCTAGCAAAATGACATAACAGCACCCAATATGGAGACGACACGTTAGCACCACGTGGCAAAAATGAAAAAAAGGCACACTCTCTCTTCTCTCTCCTCCTCATCCTTCTCCTCTTCCTCTTTCTTTTTTTTCTCTTTCCTCATTCTGCCACTCATCTTCTTCTTTAAGTTTGATGACCCTGAAATTCATAGATGAAATTTTTGGTTTTTTGGGTTAATTTTGTATAAAATGGAAAATTTGAAAGAAATGGCTAATTTTCTTCATATGATTATCAAAGCAGATTTGAAAGAAAAATCAATTTTCTTGCATTTTCTCTCAAAATGAATAATATTTTCTTACATTTTCTCTCAAACCAAACAACATTTTCCTTGCAAAAATCATCTTTTCTTTTGTGATTTTCTTCATATGATTATTAGAGCTAATCGAAAGTGTGGCTGAAAGAATTGAAAGCAAGAATTTCGAAATGGCATCAAGCAATTGTTATTTGATGGAGAGAATCTGGAAACTTCTATCTAATATAGTGGATTTACATTTATAAATGGATCTAGATGATTTCTTGAAGCTCAAAAACTAGCTACTAATGCGATCGCTGGATGAAACTGAAGCTTTCTATTTCAGATCAAGAGCATTAGTGGAGATAACAAAATCCTATAGAGAGTTGAAACATAAGGTACTAGAGATTCTCGGCATAAAGGTGGATCCAAAGGGCCCGAGGATACAGGAGGCAGCAATAAGATTATACAACGAGAAAAGAGATTGTGATAAGATTCAATTACTTCAAGGCTTGCAGGCAGTGGAGATGGCATTGAAGAAGTTTTTCTATGGATATAAGCAAATGCTAGTGGTGGTTATGGGGATCTTGGAGGCTAAAGGTGTAACGTCCCTGAATGGCCTCTTGTCGATATTGTCTGTTTTGGGCCTTCAGCCTTCACGGTTTTGTTTTTGGGTCTCCCCAAAAGGCCTCAACAAGGGAGAGGTATCCATAGCCTTATAAGGACTACTTCATTCTCCTCTCCAATCGATGTGGGATCCTTTAACTGAATCCACCTGTATGTGGAAGCCTTTGATTGACTCCACCCCCCTAAGGAGGCTCAACGCCCTCGCTGACACATCAGGCCCGGCCCCATGTCCAACACACTGATCCGGCACCGGCTCTGATACCAACTTATTAAGTCACTAATTAACTTAATTAAATTCATATTACACACATTTCTATTAGGGTCACTATTGGGGCCTTACAAAAGGGAACTAGGTAATGGTGAGTCCGGACACTTGTGACTCACTGAGTTAGTTATTTTTGGAGAGAGATTTTTTTTAAAAATAAAAAATTTGTTAATGCTGACTAGGAGAGAGACTACCATATGGGTGTTGATGTGTCACGTCTACATTGGCTACCGTCAAGTCCATTTGTTAGCTAGAATTTCCTTCTAGAATAAGGGTATTTTTCACCTATTTTAAAGAATTTAGGGGCATAAACTGCTCAAAAAAAGTTTGAGCATATTTTCACCCTATTTCTAAAAGTTTGAGGGAAAAAAACCCTTTTATCCCTTAATTTTAAACAATAAAATTTCTTTTTTTTTATTTTTTCTACCGGCTTTTCACTACTCATGACATGTATTTGTTTGAAGTCACACTGAATTGACACGTCAACATTTATAGTTGTAAATAACCTCTTTTATAACTTGTCACGTCACTCTTGTAGATCTTCTCTTGATTCTTGATTAATATATACATATAGATATGAGAGAAGATTTGTATGCAAGTATACTTATGCTCAGCAAATGATGATTCATGGATTAAACTATATATATATATATATATATTTGATAATTCAAATCACTGAATATAGATTAGATTACAAATGGATCGGATTATAAATAAATTATAAATGAATTGAATTACAAATGGATTGGATAGGTCAAGATGTTGGATTTCGAAATAAAATTAAAAAATCACAGCGAAAAATAGAAAAATACCACAAATCCAAGCGATCTAATTGATTCAATAGAAATAGTGCAACGATTACCAACCTCTCAAAGCACAGACAAATTGAATTTACAGGTGCAGACTCACGCAAAATGACACCCTCTACCGGTATCTACATGCGAATATGATAAACAGAATCGCCCAGGGTGCTAACTCCTTTCCTTGGCGGCTAAGGTATAATTAGGGTTTTAAAATATATATATATATATATATATATATATATATATATATATATATATATAATTGACCTAACTCTAATTTAGAGAGAGAAAATTGTGCATCCACTTTTCTTATTAAAATAAAAAATACTTTATTTCTTATTTAAAATAAGAATAATAATATTAATCTTAAATATTTTTTTATTTATTTCAAATTTTAATTTATCACAAAATAAAATTCAAAATGTCCGAATTAACCCTTAGTCCATTAATCACATTTTATGTGTACGATCCAATAAGTTCATATTATATTGGCAGTGGGTCCCAATCCCATCACGAGCCCACAAGTCATAAGCAGCTTTTAACAAGACATTATGACTACCCAAATAACATGAATATCAATAATTCAATTTTAACCTAATAGAATATGTTATAATCCCTTTGTCACACGATATCTTGTTTGAACATAAGTTATGGTCCATGTCAAACTGATATAGTCTAAACATATAATTTTTCAATCACTAAGTAGACTGATAATATCAAATGATATTGATCGCTCAATCAATTCATTTGAGCAAGACCATGCATTTTTCAGTCCTACTTATCGAGGGGCCCAATAGATATCTCTCTCATAAGAGAGGAATAAATTTCTTCTTAATTATTTACTATCCTCTGTATGATTCTCAGCATGTCCAATCATAATCTTTATGATTATCCGATTGAAAATAATGTTTGATTATGTCAAAATATAATATTCATCATGTAAGATACTGTGATAATCTCAGGTTTAAGAATCGATAACATAACTATTATAAGATCACTAATGACATTAACCTATGTAGTATCTCATAGCAGGTCTATCCAGTACTCTATTTTCTAACAAGTACTTATAAGTTTAATTCATATCACCATATATAATTATTCTATGATTATCAATCAAATTTATACTAGTCTTTATTTATCATTATTCATTTAATGATAAATGACCAAGGATAGTCAAAATAACATTAGATTGTTATTTATAAACATTATTATAATGTAACATACCAACAATATAATAACATGAAAAAAATCTAATTTTATTCAATGAAATGTGACATTACATAAAGAACCAAATATTTAGTTTGGGGCATATACACTAACACATGAGTCATGGGTTGATCCATTTACTATTATTTTTTCCATAACTTAAAGTTTAAACTTATAAAAATTATATTTAAACACTTAAAATATTGGAATGTTAAAATTTGAAATGACCAACTCCAAAAATGTTTCAATAGATAAGGAGTGGTGAAACTAAGATTTATAATTAAAGAGGGCAAAAATATAAGTCATATTTAAAAGAAAACAGATAACATAAATAATATAAATAAAGAAAAATATTCATTAACATATTTAAAAAAAAAACTTACAATTGCTATATATGAGTTTTCATGCCTTAATAGCAACAAATAATGATTCATTGTCATAGCATTAAATACATCTTTTTTCAATACAAGTGATCAAATAATCAGACATTCATTGATATTTCATTTTGTTACATAATCTATTCTTCACAAATTTCATAGCAGAAAATGTTTTTTCAACTATTGCAATTACAACGGGTAAAACAAGTGATAGTGATGAGTTTATAAACCAAAGGATATAAAATATCCTTTTTTTGTTTGCACCATTTTTTCAGCAAGATCACCAATTCTTGTAATGTTTGAAAACTCACTACTAAACCGCATATTAATGATATATGTTTTCAATTCATTTTCAAGAATCATGAGTTCGATAGTAGAAAAATCAATATGATAAAATTGAGCAACACAGAGTAACTTGCCTTTGTCATATTTAGAGAAGATCCCACTATTGCCAAATATTCCAAATGGATATTTAATTTGTTCATGGGTTTTTAAAATTGGTCTAAATTTTACAAATTACTATTAAATTTAATTCTTCATGCCTCTAAAAGAATTAGAATTTGAAATAGACTCCTCAAGAATTAATAAAAATATACAAATATGAAATATTGTTAATACTTGATAAATATAAAAGCAAAAAAAATTGCAAAACTAAATTACTAACCTTTAATTAAAGATAAATTTTTGTTGTAATATTTAGTTTCTTCTCAAATTTATTTGATTTTTTTTAAAATTCAAAGAAGTAAGAATAGAGTTTTGTACTTTTGTTTCAATGGAAATGGGAAGATAAAAGGTTTTATTGATAAAAAAAAACTTAAAAAATAAATTGAGGAGGTAAAAATAAAATTTTAAGAGGGGCAAAATTGTCTATCTAATATATATATATATATAATAAAAAATTTTCAAAAATTAAGGGGGGCAATTGCCCCCTTCCTCTCATCGTGGCCTTGCCACTATAGACAAGAAATTTCACATTAAGGCTAAAGCAAATAGCTTGAAAAAATAATTTTCCTCATTACTAGAAAAAAAATGCAACCGCTCAATATAATTGATTTGTCGATAGGCCATTTTGTATTATATAAAATTTCAAGGTACTATTGGCAATAATAAAAATAGTTTAAAATGCAACATGACTATACTTATAAAAAAAATAAAAATACACATAATTTGCATAAATTCATGTCAAAAATACAAGAGCAAATACCTAAAAATAATACAAAAGAAATAAAAAAAAAGAATACATATTTCATCGTTTTAGTTATAAATCATATGAATGCCCATGCTTTGCATGGGGTTTCTAATAAAATATTTAATTGATTTTATAACGTCCAAAAATTCTGACTGCATGAATAGTATTTCTTGGCCACGAATAGTGCCGCTCAGGACCGCTATGTATTTTTTTCTAAGCACTGGAAAGTAAAACTCATGGATAGTATTGAGACGAAATTTGAGATGAAATTAAGGTTAAATATGATCTTAAAAGTTGAAAATAAAAATAAATAGTGAATCAAGTACAAAGTGCACTAATTGACTCGGTGTTTGACTTAAGTGAAAAAAAAAAATTTCGGGACTTCTAAAATTAATTTGACCCTAGAGGATAATTATAAATGGTAGAACAAAATTTTTGGAAATGAAAAATTAAAATAAATTTGAGACAGAAAAGTGAATTATCGAATTGAACCAGTAGAATTACCGTCAAACCGAAAAATTTACCAAAATGAGCTAATCTCGATCCAAAAATTTATATGAACGTAAAGGAATATATATATATATATATTTTTTTTTTATATTTATGGACATATTTTATGAAAGATTACATGAAAGAAAAATTGAGTCAACAAAGAGATAATAAATGGATTTATATGAACATCCATTTGATAAAATAATAATTGATTTAATTATAGCCACCACTCATTTGAGTTTAAGCCGTGACTCAGGTGGGAGTGAGAAAGTTACGTAACAAATAGGAGGATGACAAAGGGTACATTAATAACCCTTAAATTAAATAGTTCTTGACTCAATTTTAGCCATTCATTTAGGGATATATATTGATACATGAGATTCTTACACAAAATGCTCTTGTTTCAAAGCAAAATTCTGGCTTTTCATTCAAGTTGGGACAGGGAGCCAGTATTTTCAAACTATTGGCATCCAACATGGCATTGCCTGCCTTACATGCATGGGTAAAATGGTACAATTGAAAGAAAAATTCATCAACTAGTTGACACAACTTTAAGTTTATTAGCTCATGACCATCTTTCTTTAAAATTTTGGAATTTTGCTTTGTAACAAAGTGTAAATTTAATAAATATTTTACCAAGTCATGTTTTTAAGCAAAAATTCCAATTTCAATTGCTTTTTCAAACAAATCCAAATTATCTTGAATTTAAACCTTTTGGGTGTGCCATCTTTCCTCTTCTTGGACCATATAACGGCCACAAGTATTTGACTTCAAATCCAATTTTCCATGGTCGAACAAAGCATGTTGAATTGGATTATCATTTTATTTGAGAGCAAGTTAAATTGAAAAATTTAATTGTTAAAATTATTTCTTCAGCTGATCAACTTGCTAATATTCTCACCGTTGGGTACAAAAGCCGTTCTTTACTTCGTGACAAGCTTCCCTTATGCATTCCAAGAGCTGAAAACTTTTTACTTTGTGAGAAAATACAATTATTCTCTTCAACTTCAACTATCTTTCCTATTCTCTCTTAGACTTTACAAGCAATTCTATAAATATCTCAAGACCTTTAACTCTCGCTACACTGTCAATTCACAAGAAATGATTGCATATTAGTTAAAGCATACAAGCATTAGCCTCTGTGAACCAATGCTACCCTTCTATGTTTTGATATTTTGGCAGTGTCACAGAGTAAGAATTTGGAGAGAATATTTTCTTTATATAACTTGAAGAACTTACCAGTATTTATATATGAAAGGAGAAACTATGGAAACAATCTATAATCTTGTTCCTACGATTATGCTAATCTAAACAAGGAAAAAATATAATTTACATCTATATAAATCATATCTCCTCCAACTAGATTACAGATATTAATCAATTGCCAGCTTGCACATATCCGGTAGAAATAATATTATCCATTGACGATCGAATAAAGTCGAGCCTACCACCTGGGAGTAATAAGGTTGAAATGATCTTATTTGTAATTGTCGATTTTTTTACATGCATTCCATTCACCATACATCAGGGCTATTTTTGTGACATGCATCATAAATGGCCACTTGTATTTACGGCCATTGATCGACCTTGTAAATAGAATTGAAAGAATACAGTATGTAGAAGATTAGCAAGAAGATCATTGACACCTGCACCCGTGAAGTCGATCAAAGACACCTACTTACACCAGTGTATATCAGAAGTGTTAAGAGTGGGAAGATATCACTGAAGAAACCTCACAAAGTCGGGATGATATTCAAAGACAGATACTAGTTTGAAATAGGATTTGTTAATTGGATCCAATTAATTAAGACGGTAACAAATGTTAGAAGAATAGTGATAAACGGGTTTAGAATAATATACCGATTAAACGTGTTGGAGAATAACAAGGGCAATTTTTGCAGGCATCCAATCTGCTACCACTGCTAGTCAAAATTAAAGAAAAAAAATCAATAATCAACGTCATCGCTAATTATTATTTTCTCCGTTTCTCTTTAAACGCTCCTTTTGATTTCTGACACACAAATTAATATTTCAAAAAATATTGGTAATTGACTATAATGCCATTTTATTAATTTTTGAGAATTAATGTTATTTTATTAATTAACATAAAAAATTTTAACCAAAAAAAATTAACGTAAAAAATAATAACAAATGTGTCATGCATTTAGAATAAATTTAAAATAGAAAAAATGCATTAAATTCATTTTTAAATACTTAAAAGCAACATTTGAAATTAAAAAATATCAAAACCGACATTTAAAGTGTAATGGAGCGGTGTTATTCTACGCTAAGAATGATTAAGATTAATTAAGAATTTATTAATATCTTTAATTATATGTAGTAGTTTTGTAGGTTATGTTCAAGGAAAAGCACTGTCAAGAATATTAGCCGAAATCAAATTGATTAGGAAAAGAATAAATTGGCAGTAAAGTATGAAAAATGTGACATTTATATAAAATATAATTAATTAATGAAAGAAAAAGATAGAGATTAAAATGAAGTAAAATGAGAACCGTTGTTAATGGAGAATTAAAGTGGGAAAGGGATGAGATTGGGTGGTTATAAGTCGTGTCAAGCTTATATTTTCATTATCTCGAACAACGTCACATGTAGAATTGTCTTGCATCACATTCTTCAAACGTTAAGCTGTAATGTATATGTGGTTCAAATTATACATAAACATTAGGGATGAACATGATTAACAGAAATTTAAGTTAACCGAAAAATCGATTCGAAATCGAATCGATTTTTAGTTTAATCAAATCGAAATTTTAGGTTTATGATTTTTATTTTAAAAATCGATGGTTAACCGATTCGAAATCGAATATATATATATATATATATATATATATATATATATATATATATATATATATATATATATATATATATATATATATATATATATATATATATATATATATATATATATATATATATATATATATATATATATATATATATATATATATATATATATATATATATATTATGAATTATATTTTAAATTTTACAATTATATTTTTCAATTTTTGTATAATTTATAAATATTATGATATATAATTTTGTAAAATATATATTTTTAGTAAATAAATATTAAAATTATGTGCATAATTAGCGTTTTAGTGTTAGTTTTATATTGAATACTTTTAATTTTATAATTAATTATGAAAATTTTATTTTTATTTTTATTATTTTAATGGATATTGTATTTAATTAGTATTTTTTTTTTCATTTTAAAGCATTTTTAACTATTAAAAATATTATTATAAATTGTATAATTTATTAAATTTATATATTAAAATTTTTTAATGGTTAACCGATAAACCGATCCGAAAAACCGAGTTAAAAATCGAAACCGACATAACGGTTAACCGATAATAATGGACTGATTTAAAAAAATTGTTAATGGACCAGTTAATGCTCATCCCTAATAAACATATCAGCCGAAATCCTTGATTTTGATTGAGGAAAATGGACCAAATTATACTTTAAATTACGCAAATAGATTTATTTTTATTTTTTTCGGTTAAAAAATGTCATCTCGATACTAAATTAATTTACATTTACCTTTACATTACTAAATTGATTCACATTTATTTTTTTAATGACCAATGTAAATATAAAACTTTTTTTATATTTGTCATTAATAAAATTATTCATTTTTACACTCACCGTTATAAATAAGAACAAATATGTAAGTTGTATTAATGATGGCCGTGGGAAATTTAAAAAAATAAAATAAAATAAAATAAAAACAAAGGGCAAATCTGTATAGCTTGCGTAATCAAAATGGCAAATTTTTCTCTTATTCTTTTGATTAAATAATAATAATAATGAAAATCATCATCATCTTTTAAAACATGTGTGTACAATTGATACAAATAAATTATATACGCTTGCAAATTTTGTCAAATATATAAAATATTTTCAACTGTTATGGCTATATATGAGAAAGCACAAACCACTAAATGAAATGGACTCTAATATGGCAGGATAGGATGGTGGTATTATTATTTAAAAGAAAATAGGAATTTTATGGAATAAAATCAAAGCTCCAAACAGGGAAAAACACACAATCACGAAATCCAAACTTTGAGAATAGCTTGACAAGAAATAATTCCAACAAAAGAGTGAGCTACTTCTTTTTAAAACTAGAGTCATGATTTTTTTTTAATTCTTTTATATATACCTGAAAACTATGAAAAATTATGACCTAAAAAAAAACTAAGAGAAATGATGAATGTTCAAGGCATTTGCTGCAAGAAGAATAATCGAATATGATCTTGTGCTTTTTTTCTCTACGGCATAAATTGTTAGTTCAGACATTGTAAATATTATTGTTATCTATAATTGTACCTGCTGAACTTTCAACCCATCCCGAGCAACTCAGAGAAATTTCTTAATATTCATTCACATTTTTAGATTTGGAATTTTTTTTTTTTTGAGACTCGGTACATGATGCAAAAAGTAAATGATGATATATTGGTTATATATAAAAAAAAAGTTACAAAAATATTTTTTTCTATATATTAACATATTATTGATTTTGTATATTGCATTCGATGTATGAAGTGAAATCGAGAAACATTTTCATTGAATAATTATTTTTAACCAATTAAAAATCATGAAAGCACACTAACATTTGGAATATTTTTCTTAATGGAAAAATTGAGCATGAATATCAACAAATAATTTAAAGATGATCATGCATAGAATCTGCTCGGAAAGAAAAAAAATATATATAAAAGATACAACAAGAAGATGATTATAGAATTAATTGTATGATTTTGTTGTTGAACAAAGGAGAAATGCGTAGGGTTTTACATTAACATGTTGCATAAAGCTCTTGCTTTCTACACACACACACATATATATATATGCATACAGGTTTTGCATGCTTTAATTTCAACTAATTAATATCCCTACATGTTACATATATAAGGTCTTTTTTTTAAATATAATATAATGTCAATGAACTTATATTATATTTCTAAGAGTAGTTCTATATATTTAGTTACGCTTACAGTGTATATCTAAAAGAAATGAAATCGTCACTGATTCGCCACTTAACAACTTGTTGTTACGAAGATTTTCCTACCGATAAAAAATCAATGAATGCCAAATTACCAGTCTTTCTCTGTTGTTCTTGATTTACTTCCTCATCATCCTTTTTCGTATTATCTATCACTTCACTTCTGCTAGAATCTGTGTTTACTTGTAGAAAATCATAGAACTCAATCGGCTGTTTTTTACCTGCATTTATTGTATATAGCAAAAGAACCATGCATTAGAAATCAACACAAGTTCAATGTTAAAATAAAATATGTAAACATGCATGAAATGCTTTTATGCATGTTTAACTCAACTAATACGATGAAACCAGTGTAATGCATTGCATGAAAAATCTTATCTGCATTAGAGTTCTATCTTCATTCATCAACTAAACCAATAACTAATTATCATCATATCAAGAAAGGTAAAATTTTATAAACAGATTCATCTTGTCTATTTACATGGCTTAGACTAGATCTGTAAATTAATTTATATAGCAATCTGATGATAAATTGCTATTTATACAAAACAGTTATTGATATGTATGCATGATAATTTTTTCTTAAAAATTTTCCATGATTTTATTAATATACCTGATGTAAAAAAAAATACCAATTATTTTTTATAAATTATTTATAATACGTTCTAATATTCTAATAGAGAATAATACAGAAAATATGTTCTAAATAAAACATATGACATAAGAAAAATAGAATATCTTATAATATAAAATATATTATAAATTAGATAATTCTATAATAAATAATTCTAATCTTATGTTAATTTAGGAAGATTTTTGAGCGTTAGAATTAATTGGAATTATAGAGTTATTACAAATACCAGCTTGAATTTATCCGTTATCTATGAAACTGATCTTAAACAAGTCGGTATTTTTAGCTGGATCAATGAGTGAAATAAAAAATAGGGAATTATAGCCAAAATGGTAGGATGAAGAAATTGTCGCAGTACCTTGAAAAGGAAGAGTTGGATTATGAGTGGCTTGGCAAAGTGAAGAGTAGTTATGGTGAGGGAAAGGATGATGATTATTATAGTATCTTTCGCAGTATTTATCGACGAAAGAAGCAAGATTTGAAGCATCAGAATTCATGTAAAGATGATCATTTTTAGAGGAAGAAAGCTTGTGATCATGATGAACTAAAGATTGAGCAGCTCTTTTAGCTTGAAGTCTTGATCTTTCTCTGCATTTTCTTGCCATAATAACATGCCAATGGTTCTTCACAGCATTATCTGTTCTACCGGGAAACAGCCTCGCAATCACAGCCCATCTATTCCCGTGAATTCTATGCGAAGCTAGAAGTCTTTCTTCTTCTTCCTCTGTAAATGGACTTCTATTGATTCTTGGATCGAGCTGATTAAACCATCTCAACCTACAGCTTTTCCCTGTTTCAATTTTGTTTGTTATTAGTCACACTCATAAATTCTTTTGTCTTGTTCTTTTCTCACATGCTTTTAATAAATGATTCTGTGATTCCATTAAACCTAACCCTAACCCTACTTTTTCATTTTCAGATATGAACAGTTAGGATTGATTCTTTGTTCCTTTCTAAACAAAAAAAAAAAAGTAGTTTAGATTGTTGTTCTCTTAACAGAAAATAAAAATCACCTGATCTGCCTTGAAGCTTTTCAGCTATGGCGTTCCAGTTATGAGGACCGTACCGTTCAACCAACTCTCTAAGCTTTTCATCTTCAGCTGGTCTCCAATGACCTCTGCTACACATCTGATTCGAGCGTAAGTAATTCAAACTCGAAAACTCAAAGAAAGAAAGATAAGCGTAACAATTTTTTGCAGTAGAAGAAAGAATAAATAAGGGAAATTGTAAAAAATTTCCGTTAGAGAGTAGAAAGAAGAG